>JACSZP010003452.1:0-19661 GCA_016161895.1 Pinna nobilis | reverse complement strand
GCCCTAAACTTATTACACGTCACCTCGCATATCCTCTGTGCTCCCTGGCACATAAAGCCCTAAACTTTTAACAGACGACTTTAAATTCTCATACATGAAAATTGTTTTTTTCTTTAAAAAACTTTGATTCTCACAGATGAATAGAATCAATTTCAGGTATCTTTGTGCAAACCTACATCATATCAGATGTTTCTGTGTAGACATAATTTATTCTTCCTTTCCTTTTAAAGAGACTTCTTTTTAACTGACAAAAACATTACATTTAAAAGTTGTACTAAGTGTCAGATTCCAACATTAAAGAATACTCCCTGCTTAATGGCAGTGAGTGCCTAGTATAGGCCATTATTGTAGCCCTTCACCAGCACAAGGTGACAATTCCATATACCTGTAAGTGGGACATTAAGACAACAACCACAATATCTTTTGTTCCTCAGTGTTTCCCTGAATAGAATCAGGAGCCTTTTCCTGTCCTCTGTTGACTTTTTTTTTTTGGCCGAAGCAATCCGTCCGTCCGCCTGTCAGTCTGTGTCAACAATTTGGTTTAGATCCATTGCAGGAAGACCATAGGTCAATATCTCTTTGAAACTACACATGTAGATAGACCTTGATGAGAACTACCCATCACGTCCTTTATTTTTTAGTTTTGGGGAGGGATAAAAATAATAATGGGTGGTGGACTGTCAGTGCCAACTATTTTGGGAATACCATAGGTCATATCTCTTTGAAACAACGCATGTAGATAGACCTTGATGACTACTACCCATCACAACCTTTATTTTTGAGTTTTTGAGGAGGGATAAAAAATAATGGGGGTGGACTGTCAGTGTCAATAGTTTTGGGAATACCATAGATGATATCTCTTTGAAACTTAAGATGTAGATAGCCCTTAATGAGGACTATTAATTACAACTTTTGCTATTTTGAATTTTAGAGGTGGATCAAAGAAGTAGTGAGGGGTGAAGATTGGGTTTACATGTGTTCAGCTATAGGAACCTATGAATGATTTTTAATATTTCATTACAGCTTGAATTAGGGCAGTTTAAGAGAATTTAGTAATATATTGATGAAATTCAGAGGGGGGTCAAACTAATAATTTGAGGGTGGACTTAATAATAATAGATTGACTGTCACTGTCAACATTTTTGTTTAATTTCTGTCAAGGCCCCGCAATCCGGCCATACCGCCTTTAGCACTTTCTTGATGTTCAGTCTGCTGGGTAATCCACTGATTTAGCTTACTATCAGGTAGATTTTGATTTGAGCTAAACTTCATCTTCTGAAATTTTAATAGCCTTTCACTCATCATTGATCTTAAATGAAATTCCACATGTTGCACATTTAGAAGATGCTTTACAGTATGTATACTCAATTTAGGGGAATTGTGGTAATAATCTGTTCTGTAATTTCTTCATCATGTTGATTAAAGTGCAGCCTTGCAGTTACACCCATTATTTCCTCATGTGGAAACTTGCGAAAATAATGTTCACTCATACTTATCACTATGCTATAGCATATATAGAGATTTCACAACAAGTTGGGATAGATTATCATTTTTATCCAACTCGAGTTAGTTAATTTTCAAAGTTTCTAAACAGGAGCTTTAGCTATTTAGTTAGTAAATCAACTAATGAGTTTAATTAATTGTTTTACATATTGCTTTTCTGTTTTTGCAGGTTTGCCGTGGCTTCTACCTAACATGTAGAGATGAAGAAATATGGAGGCTGTGTTGTGTGAGGTAACTCATTTTAATTTGCCAACTACAATAGACCCAATGTTCATTGTTTTCATTTGATATAAATGTGATTATTATACCTTTGCACTTAGTTTTCGGGGGTATTTAGGAATCATCTTGTCCGTTGATCCTGTGTAGAAGTTATAGCATAAAGGAGAGGGCTTGTGCTGTGCTGCATTTGGCTCTCTCAGGGTGATACAGTAAACTAGACAGTCCTGTGTCATGGTAGATGTTGGCATGTTGAACAATCCTCACTGCACAATGGCTATTCCAAGCATAGGAAACATTTATGGTACTTCACAGGCATTGATATTGTTTCCATTTGAGTCAAAGATTCTGAAGCGGAAAGTTTCACAACAAAACAACCCTCCAACCAAACTCTGTCTTGAGAATTGCTAAATTTGATTTTCATAAAGAAAACCACTAGAAAGTAATCTGAGTGCTAACCATGTACAAGAACAGAGGATCACATTGTATTATAAAGAGAATTTTGCTTTTGTACAAAACTTTCATCATTCAATTAAAATGGTGAAAGTAACAAATCGGTATGAAGTCAGATTGTATTTTGTTCATTCTTGTGTGTTTTCTTTCATTTGACAGTCAAAATTCAGTCTGTATTCAGATAGCAAATATCTTGACTTCAATACAAAGCTTTTAAGTGTTTTTCTGGTAAAATATAGAGTTGGTATTGGATAAATGTTTCGAGTACGAGGATTTTCTGAAAATGTTGAAGCATGGGAGCCATGAACATCTTGTATCCTTAAAAAATCCTTAGAAATTGCTTAAACTTTCTTTAGTTCTAAAAATTTACATTCCCTGTCTAGGTATCAATTTTGAACTTCAGATGAATATGGTTGTCAAATATAGTCAGATATATTTTTAATATTCAATTCTTTTTCTGGCAAACTAAAGTTTATATATGTTCTTGTGTAGACATATATTTACACAGTTTTTAATTCTGTGCAGAGTTTGGGGTCAAAGTACTGGAAAGTGCAAGAAATATGGTGGCTGGAGAAACATGTTTATCCAGAGACCCCACGTCCAAACACAGGGTAGGTCAGAGGTCATTATTATGGGCACCATAACAAAAGCATACATATTTTTGCTCTAAAATTTGTTCCATTTACCATTAATAATCAGGAGTCCCTAGTATGCAATACACTGACATTGGTCAATTAGGAGTCCCTAGTATGCACTGCAAAGACATTGGCCAAACTGGAGGCCATAGTATGCACTAGAAAGGCTGGCCAATCAGGAGTCAATAGTATGCATTGGAAAGACATTGGCCAATCAGGAGTCCCTAGTATGTACTAAAAAGAAATTGGCCAATCAGGATACCTTAGTATGCATAAGCCAGGCACTGGCCAACATTTGTTGGACAATTGTCTAAAATTTACACGAGAGTGACACCATCCAATCAGTAGTCTATTACATGAGCTGAAATAATATTGGCAAGTCAGGAGTAATGAACATTTACTGGAATAATACAAGACACAGTACATTTGGCCATCCCTGTCTTTCGCATGGGTCAGTAAAGACTAAGGTTCCGTGGCACTGTAGGTGTTGGCACATTAAAGAATCCCCCTGCTATAAAGCCTTAAGTGCTGAGCTTAGGCAAATTTTAACACCTTTCACTTGTCACATTGTGAGGTTACCATTAACTGACCTTTTATGGAATCTTTGATATTGAATATATTAATAATTTGATATTCAAGATTTGCAGATTTGTACTAGATAGATATTGGCCTATCAGGAATCTCGAAAACAAACTTAAAGCGTCCATTCAGATTAGAAAGAAATTTTCTGTGATTTGAGCTATGATGTCACTGTTTTTTCAGGATGTTACATCAGTAAAGTTGCCTACTTCAGACAGAGAGACTTGACTTTTGGTGAATTCTATCACACCTATCAGATGGTTGTGTACTACAGGTTTATCAGATTTTTCCCCGATGGTAAGATATTTGCATTGTTTTAATAAAACTCATTCTGTAAAAATTGCTTGTTTTTTTTTTAAACCACACTTGATAATCTTTCAGTCATATTGTGTCATAATTTACTTACTGGTAAGTCCTTGCCGTTAAAATCCCTTGCAGAAGTAAATGCAATTTTTTTTCTTGTCTACATTAACCCTTTCAACCCCAAGTATCAGAATGGTATGCTCTTTTCCATTTTCTTAGACCAGTCCATTTCGGTCTGTGGTGTTGAAAGGATTAATTCTTATGCTGTGGACATGTTTTGAAAATAAATCCTCTTTATTTCTTTGCATAATTTTAGCTCACCTCACAAAGAATAATAAGGACTGTATTGATGTTGACATGCAAACTAATGTTGCAAAGTTTATGGCATAAATATGTATACAGTCTAACCTGTCATAGCGACCCACTGAATTAAAGAAAAACCTTACTTATGTGACGTAAATGAGTGGTTCCCAAAGCCTTTTTACCTATATAAATCACCTGAATTAAGAGACCACCTGTCAAATGTGACCCTTTTTGCTCCTTCCCTTGAATGGTCTCTTAAAACAGGTTAGACTCTACTAGAATGGCAAAACTTACATGTGATGCATCTATATCTGTCTAGATGGAAGTAGTGTCAGATACAGACCTTGACTCTACCATGCTGCGGTTGGCCTTCTTTGTTTTTCGGATGAGAGTGTAAACTCTGTGGTGTTGGCACATTAAGAACCCTAACTGCTCATTGGCCACAAGTGCCAGAGTACAATGTATAGGCTGAATTTGTCACACTTCATCAGTATTTTTGATGTTTCCATATACGTGAAAGATTCGTGAGTGGAATGTTTAACAACATGAAAATTACCAACAAGACCATGACCAGAATTTTCTGCTTGATTGGACATGTTAAGGTTGGTAGAAAATCCATGAAGATGAGGCTGTACTTTATCACTCTTTATTGGGGGGGGGAGATATACTTTTCTCTTTTCTTTCACTCATTTGCTGTCAATACCTTACTTTCAGGGAAGATGATGATGACGACATCGACAGAGGAACCGTCACTTGTTGTTAGCAAACTGAGACACTCAAGTTTCCGCGACGGTAACTTGTTGAAGGGTTTCTATCGTCTGACAGGAGACAGAGTAAGTCATATCTGGATCAGTGTGATGTGATGAAGATTATGAGATTTATAGTGGAGCCTCGTTAGTCTACCCTTTTGTTTTCAAGCAAATTTTTCAGATAAATGAAAAACTAGCATTACTGAACCATACCTTTCCTAATAATGAATACAAATGGAAAATTGTGTCCCAGGAAATTTTGTCTTGAAGTTAAAGTATCCAGATTAACAAGGCTTGATTGGTCATTCCCTGAAATCTGAATTTGTGAGGATCTACTCTCACAAAATTATTTCAGAATACTTGAGCCACGGACTCTTGATAATATTTTGTCTGTGGTCATCTGTTCATGTCCAGACATTATCTAATTTTCCACAAGAATCAATGACCTAACTTCAAGCAAACATAGTAGGAGGGATCCCCTTGTAGTAAAGTGCCAAAAAGTTTGCATCGGAAAAGGGATTTTGGTCTTTAAGGAACAAGAAAAGTGACCGAAAAGGAATAAAATTGGTAGATCTAAACAGACATTCCTGTAATGAATCAGTTATAAGATTTCTGTAAAACTTGATGTACATGTACATGAAATATCATTCAATGTCTATAAGAGTGGTGAAAATTTAATAGAAAAAAGCTGTGAAGTGACTATTTACAGAAAATCAACAACATAGTATAACCATACTGCCAAGTTCCACTAAATCTGTTAGCATTTGTTGAATGATTTGACATATTGAACAGACTACATATCAATGTTCATTGAAAATCCCCAGCGTAATGTTTAGTATCTTAAGTCATTCACTTTATGTTACATGATATCCATATAAATTACAGTTGAATCTTGAAAACTCAAAGTGCTCGGGACCACTGATAAACTTTGAGTTTTCGAGACTTTGAGTTTTCAAAAATACAATTACTCTCCAGCTGAACACTATTCCGCCGCCCCAAACCCTCTCATTAAATCCCTCTCCCAGATATTGTTCCCATCACTCATCATTTGGGTATATATTCTGTAATAATTTGACACTGTCGTCACCTTTGATTACTTAATAAGCACGTGGTAGTTATAATGGATGCGGAAAATTGGTATCAACAATTTTATTTTTACTACATGTTGTACTTTATGCCTTGATTCTCAATAAATAATGTTATTTTCGTTATTATTCATTATAATCTAGATACAACTTTGTAAGAACTACTCTATATTTAGGTCACAGGAGTGTTGAAGAGGGTGAAGATCAAGGATAAATCAATTCCATACTACAGGGCAAAAGAGCGACAACAGCAGAATGATAACCAGGAACTAACCTACCATATTGTAAGTTGTTGTTGTGTTGGTGTTTGACGTCCCACTGAAGAATATTTCACTTATCTGGAGATGTCACTGTGTGCCAGCAAAGGATTTCAACTATGGTCTTTGCTCAGCACTTGAGGGCGTAGAACAGGGAGGGTTCTTTAATGTGCTGACATCATCTGTGACTCGAGAGGTTTGACTGTCTCATCCAAAGGACATGATAGCTGAGCTGTGCTGAGTGTGCAGGGTGGATTGCAACCTATACCTTCAAGATTTAAAAGTGAACACACTTAAATGTACCTCAAAGTCATTAATGATGGCTCTTTGATACAGTTTTGTACAATGCCTGGTGAGCTAGTGGCTAGGACTTTTTTGCCATTGACCTACTTTTCTTAATCTGTGATTTTTTACTTGACCTTGACTTTGATCTTTTTTCCCCTTTGCACTCCAGACATACTTATCCCCGGTAGTTTCCTATTACAGTGGAGCCTAATTAATCCAGACATCCAGCAAATTATCAGGATAAATTAAGTGACACTGAAGCAACATCTATATAACGACAAATACAAATAAAAATATAAATAAAAAATTCTGTTCCTTGTCTGGAATTCAAAGAATCCTGATTAATGGTGTCTGGATAAATGAGGCTGCTCTGTACTTCATTAATTTAAATTTTGTAGGAACTGGAAGTTATTGACATCGGGAAAAGGCCGTTCTGTAAGCTTCAGTGGCTCCAGTACAGCGTGAAGACCACAAACTTGTAAGTAAACTTAGAGGTATAGTATAATACTAAGAGGTATAGTATAACATAGTGTGAAGACCACAAACTTGTAAGTAAACTTAGAGGTATAGTATAATATAGTGTGAGGACCACAAACTTGTAAGTAAATACAGAAGTATAACACAGTGTGATGACCACAAACTTGTAAGTAAACACAGAAGTATAGTACAGTGTGATGACCACAAACTTGTAAGTAAACACAGAAGTATAGTACGATATAGTGTGAGGACTACAAACTTGTAAGTAAACACAGAAGTACAGTATAGTTTGAAGACCACAAACTTGTAAGTAAATCTCACATTTGAGCCTTGATCGAGGAAAAGCTGATTCTTTAATCAAGTTTGACACTTTACTTGTGGCCTCAGCAAGACAATTGGAAGGTTGTTGAGTGCAGTGCAAAAAAGAAGTTGTATAAGCACATAAATAGGGACTCTGTATGATGTTCTAAGATGGGTACAGAAATGTGCCTATAGCATGTACAGAAGTAGAGGACCCTATATGATGTTTTAAGATCGGTACAGAAATGTGCCTTTAACATGTATGAATATGCTATACTGGATTAACTAGTTATGGCCAAGATAGCTTGTACTGAATAGTTTTGAAGTTATCATAATTGTTAATGTAAAAAATGCACCTCCACGTGATACTAATAGTGAAATACAGAAAAAACTGTCGTGTTTACAAAATCCTTGAAGAAATTGGTAGATTCCCCAAACTTTGCTGGCTGTAAGAGACAAATCATCAGAGCTGGTCTCCATTTATACATGGCACCAATCCTGTTATCCAATTATTCATTTCAGAATCTCGGGAGATGAGTGTTTCTCCAACCTACTGGAGAAGGGCAAGATCAATTACTTCCCGCAAATGATATATTCCCGAGTGAAGAGTTACAGCGAAGAGTCAGAGAGACCCTTGATCTAGGGTTGCCGTGGTTATAGTTCCCTGCACTTGAGGAGGAGGGCGACAAGAGTAATTTTGTTTAAGTTTATATTTGTTCACTTCCTTTTTGTCCCATGAGTTATGTATCAGGGGAAAAATATTAAGTTTGAAGTTTGTGCCATTTTTTTTACATGCTATGTTGTTTTTTTTCATTTGTTTTCAAATTTAGTTTTCTTCTTTTTATTCAATTCCGTTTATTTTGCACATTTTATAGTTGCCTCATTTAGTTTGAATTAACAATCAGATTGTGTACTTGAAGCACGTAGAGTTATGTTTATAATACAGTAGTACAAATCTGGCTGTTTATCGTAGAAGTCTTTGACCCTGTGCAAAATGACTGACCTAGTCTTTTGATCTAGTGAATAATTTTCGAGATACTTGTTACTTTCTTTTTGTTTTTGTATACCCTAGCATCAACCTAGTCAGGGCTTTTATTGAATTTTCTTTAGATCTATTTGTAAGTCTGTCTGTCTATTTCATAATACTCAACCTTTGTCAAAGATATCATGGTTAGGAGTAAAGATAAGCAAGTTTTTGCAAGTTTTGTATGACATAGATAATGACTTCTAATTTATTAGGGTGATAAGATTTACTCGTGTTAATACCTCTCCTGTCACATTCCTTTGTCAGTACCTTGACTATTTTTCACAACAATTTGTAAAATTTAAATAAAAGTATGATTTAGATTGTTTATTTACTTAACCAACTTGACCTTTGAATAAATCATGATATTGATTCAATGACAATTCTTAGCTCAGCAATTTATTGTAGATTTTGTGAAGTAATGATGAATTCAAATGTACAAGAATCATATAATGGATAATTTGTTGATTTTTTCATGAGATTAAAGTTGTTCCTAAATTTGTTTGTCAATACATTGGTTTTGAGATATTTTGCCTTTATTGAACTCCTCAGCATAAAAACAAGTTTACATAGCAAAATTCATAGAAAAATGGGACTGTTCTTATTTAGAGACAACCTGTTTATATATATATATATATTAAATCTGTTAAGAAGACTCTGTGACAGAGTGGTTAGCATGTTCGACTTCGAATCGAAGGGTCCGGGGTTCCATTCCTACAGCGCCACTCTGTGCTTGGCCATCCCTGTATTTCAGTTGAGACAGTAAAAACCGAGGTCCCGTGTCACAGTAGGTGTTGGCGCGTTAAAGAACCCTCCTTGCTCTACAGCCACAGTGCTGAGCATAGGCAAAATTTGTAGCCCTTCACCGGCACACAATGACGTTTCCATATGAGTGAAATATTCTTGAGTGGGACGTATACCTCTTTTATATGTAAACTAGTGAATGATTCATAACACAATGTTCAAACAAACCTTCAAGAACAGAAGAGTTACAATTTCAAAACTCAAATAATTATTTTTAGTTGTTTACGCCATTTTTCATGTCTTGTTAAAAAGATTTACATCACTTCTCATGTTGAAGTGGCAGTGATGTAATACAACAGTGTTAGACCGACTTGAAATTGATAGTAGTCTGTTAGCCGCGATTTCCTTTCCCGGACACTGTTCTTATAACTCATCAACTGGGTAAATATTCTAAAGTAATTTAACACTATTGTCACCTTGACTACTAAATAAACTTGCGGTAATTACAATGTCAGCCAAAATGTCAAATTCAAAAGAATGAGATCATATTTCACAGGCATTTTAAGGTTTGACTGTGAGATTTATTCAAGAGTGGTCGGGAACTCGGATGAATTTCCAGTTTTTGAGTTTTCAAAAATACGATATCTCTCCATGTGAACGCTATCCTACCAACCCAAACCCTCTCAGTCACTCCCTTTCCCGGACACTGTTCTCATCACTCATTGGGTAAATAATCTTACATAATTTAACAGTGTTATCACCTTGACTACTAAATAAACTTGTGGCAATTTCAATGTCTGCCAAAAAGTCACATTTCAAAAGAATGAAATCATATTTCACAGGGGTTTTAAGCTTTTTGACTGTGCAATTTATTCGAGAGATAGAAAATTACAAGGTCACTATTTGAAAGATTGAGACTTATTTTGGTTAATTTATTAGGGAAAAAAATAGTTACCATAGCTTTACTTCAAAGAAACCTGGAATTTGTAATTGTGGGATGTTTCAGGTACAAATTTAGTTTTTGATTAATTTTCTTACTTCAAAGCTGTGATTTTGTCCATGAAAATTAAGTAAACATTCATTTTAGAGCTGAGCCCTATATAGTTTGTGGCATTTTTACAAATGTACATGTTTACACATAAGACTGAAGACATACCAAGGAATACTATAATTATTAATGTCATATATGTTTATATGCTAATGTTCATCTATCCTTGCTCTAACGGACATGTATACAGCATAATGACAGGTAGACATCAGAGGGTTGGGGCCTCCGTGGCTGAGTGGTTAGCGCGCGTTCGACTTTGAGCCAAGGGGTCCGGGGTTCAATTCCCGCAGCGCCACTCCAGGGTTGGCCGTCCCTGTCTTTTGGATGAGNNAACCCTCCCTGCTCTACGGCCAGCAGTGCCGAGCACAGGCAGAATTTGTAGCCCTTCACCGGCACACAGTGACGTCTCCACATGAGTGAAATATTCTTGAGTGGGACGTTAAACAATAACGCAACAACAACAACAACATCAGAGGTTTGGGTACATCACCATAGATGATATAGTAAAAAACTAGTAACACCAAGCCAGGTCCAATGTCATTGAGGAGATCAGAATGGCAAAAGAAATCCATAGTATCTTGTAAACTGTGTACAGTGTAAGGTTGAGCTAATTATGATGAGATATAGTGTTCTCATTTGGTGCAAGTCATGATTACTGAACATACCGGAGGTCTGTTTCCCAAGTTAACTTTTAATCAAAAGGAAATCTCAAGTGAACAAATTTGTGTTACTTTCCATTTTACAATGAAACATTAATTTTTCAATTTAGATTAAAATCGAATTTGAGTCGATATAAAAAATTGATCTTTATAAAAAAAAATTGATCTTTATAATGTTATTTAAGCTCTGTTCTTAAGATGTGAGAAATATAGGATGTTCAGAAATTCTAATCTTACAATTACAAATACATTTAATCATGTTTTATATGTGTTGAAAGACAACAGGTATTAATATTTGTGGTGAGGGGATTTTCTACAATTGGGATAGGGCCTATTCTATTTCTTGTTTCGTAGGTTTGACCAGTGGTCATTCTGGTCAGTTTTGATTCTGATTTTGATCACCTGTTACTTGATCAGAGATCAACTGCATTTTTTAAGCAGAGTTTTACACTAAGTTGTAATTTTTCCTTTAAGGTCAAATACATGACATATTTTAATCAGATTTCAGTGGTATGTTTTACGATTTAGTCACCCTGTGGAGTGGTTATGATCCCAAACTACTGATTGTCAAAATGGTATCAAATTATTGTAAATGAGAAATTCCCCAAAATTGACATGTGATAAAGATTAACCCAATTATGTTATTCATTATTGGTGCAACAATTACTTTATTCATTTTCACTTTCCATTTTAAATTTCTTATTTTCATTATAAACATTTCAATTTGACTGATTTTGGAAAAAAGTCAGAAATGTTTAAATGAGTTAGCATATTAGTATTTATATGCATATTATTCTTGTAAATAGGTCTGATATCATTGTGTGAAAGTCATTTGACTATGAAAATTTAAGTAAATTCACATTGAAATCTGCATATTGAAAGTGATTTTAATTATACAGTGGATACATAACCATCTAGGCATAAGTATTTAACACGTGCAGAAAATTTAAATCAAGCTCTTAGAATTTGAATGTTTGTTTGGAGTTTGGGGTGTTATTTTGTTGTTTTATATCATTTTTGCTTTTAAATATTATGTTTACCCTCATCTGAGATCATGAATATGCTCTTAAACACCATGTGTTCTTTTGATAATGAATTAATTCACAAGTACTATAGCCTGAGAGATTTCCGTAGGATTTGAATTCTGTTGTTTTCAATATAACCAATATTTATGACCATGAAATCATATTGAAAAAAATAACCAAATCAAAATTTGAAGGGAACCTTGATTATCTTTTTGAATTAAAGTTTTTGCGATTAATTTTGATTTTTAGTTTTAATAACAAAATTAAAATGGTGGAGAAACGTTCTTGCTTTGCAGTATCACGCCCTGTTTTGTGACATATTCTATACCACAAATACCTGTGTATCAAACATCCTTATTGGTCATAGCTGTCATGCTGTATATATACCCAAGTGTTTTTGTCACCACTGAGACAACCCAAAGGCAGAGTAATAAGGAAGATTATTGAACTCTACTGTGAAATTTATGGTTACTGTATATTGAATATAATCCATACTAAAACTTATTTAAGGAGAAGGGGCCGAGTGGTTAGCGTGTTCAACTGCGAATCGGAAGATCCGGGTTCCAGCCGCTTCAGCACCACTCCACGGTTGGCCATCCCTGTCCTTCAGATGAGACAGTACAAACTGAGGCCCCGTGTCACAGAAGGTGTTGGCATGTTTAAGAACCCTCCCTGCTCTATGGCCAGCAGTGCCGAGCATAGGCAANNTGGGACGTTAAACAACAATACCATACCATACCATTTAAGGAGAATGTTGTAACATCAGAATAAGTCCCAGTACTTCTTTTTGTCAGACATCTTTCATTTTTATAAATTTTGGCAGGGTTTCTCTGGCCATTATGGTGTAAAGGAAGCGTTAGTGATGGGAAAACTGTGAACTTTTTGTACAAGTCATTGGATTATATTTTCACTTGAGTTGTTAAACATTAACCTCTTTACCACCACACCTGGCAGTCAGAGGTCAGACCCAAGGTCAGAGGTCAAGGTCATTCTCAAATGTAAGCTTGCCTCAATTAAAGTTTTCCGTAGGTAGCATACATATATATTATTATAACACTAACTTAATCCGAGGTGCTGGATCACGTCTCATTGACAGAAGCTGATCATCAGATCAAACGAACCACCCCTGTCAATGAGACGTGATCCAGCTCTTTGGATCAAGTTAGTGTTATAATGATAAATTTATTATATACCCATCCATAATAAACTAGTAATAAACTATTTTTCAACGCGCATAAACATGTGCAGAAGAAAGTTATTCAGCCAATAACTATTCAGAAATGTCACATTCAATGCAACAGATTGTTGCGCAAAAACATCAACTGTCCAAATATGGAATTTATGTCGTTGATCATGGTAACTTCTGGTATTGTTGCCACTGGGAAGTAGGCGTGGTTTGTTTACTACTTCATCAGTTTCAGAGAGGGGTAATATGGATTCAGAAAACCACTGTGTGGTGATCCGGGAAGTCAGATCACACTCTGTGAAATCAACAGTATCAAGACTCGGAATATTGTTAGGTATATAATAAATCAGTTTACTGATTGCCTTGTATATGACAAATATCAACTTACTGTGTTTGACCCATTAAGTGGCAATCTCTTTATAACATCCATTTTTACTGAAGGTGAGATTTGTTTACACATGGCTTTTATCTAGCCACGGTAATATTTCATGTGTTGTCCTCGCTTTATTACAGGTTGTAGATAGATCTAGCTCTGGATGATGATTACTGTTCTCGGCCGTAACTACGATAATTTAAACTATTTTCTGTTGATTTTACATCAATATCACTCTTAGCTGGTCTAAATAAGTGTCCATCCCCTTGAACTTTTTTAGGGCCAAGGACTCTTTTTGGGTTATTTGGTATTATTATTTGACGTACTAATTTCTAGTACAACCTGACTGCTGATTTTTACCATAACCATCCCAATGGCAGCAAAATGTCGTACAGATCTCGTTTATCATTCTTCAAAGTGTTAACTAATTTATTGTTTCTAGAGCTGTGCATTTCCTTATACCCAGTACTTCAGACGTTGTATCCACACTAAGTATATTACTGATGATATTTATCATGAATTAAAAACTTTGTATATTCTGAATTTAATAAATTTTATTTTACCTTGATGATTGTAGTTATGTTAGATTTACTTATAACCGACCTTATACATTGTAAGAGATGCATTCCATTCTGCCAGAAGATGTGTTTTCATAGCGATGTAGACTGGAAAATTGGGACTGTTCTTGTTGGAAATTTACACGTATACCTGTACATCTGTACCGTTTAATGAACATACCTCATTGAAACGTTATGGGAGGGGCCGCTGTGGCTCATCGGATAGCGTATTTGCCTTCTGATTATGAGGACTTGGGTTCGAATCCATGCCATGCTGTTTTTGGCTGAGGTATCGTGTCTCAGTAGGTGTCGACATGTTAAAAACCCACCCGCCCTACGGCCATAAATGGCGAAAGAGGGGAAATATGTGTCATCCTTCTGCGCCAAAATATGACGTCTCCATAGAAATGAAAGACTATTGAGAGGAACATAAAACTATACAACCAACCAATATACGTTATTGTGAGAACCTGCTTAAGTAACCGGACCCTAAAGACTTGGAATTTTATCCTTCTCACCTTAAAATTAATGCTTTTCAATATTGACATGTATGTACCATTTGCTGGTATTGGGAAATAATACCACCACCTTCATCTTAAAACTTTCAAATACACCTCAAAGAATAGAAAAAATATAAGGTTGAGAGTAAAGGGGCGTTTGGTCAGATTACATGTACATACCATTTTACCTGTTATAAGAGACTGTCTATAGAATGGAGCATAAAGGGTCACATAACAGTTGATCTCTTTATTCAAGTAATTTACATAAGAAAAAACCATTTTGGGAACCATTCATTAAAGCCACATAAGACACATCACCTTTGGTCAGTGGATCACTAAAGGCGCGTTCACACCTATCCGTTTTTTTGCGTCCGCACCCGCACCGCGTTGCCGTATGAATTTAAGAGTGATTCTAACGCCTGCAATAACCATAGCACTGGTCCTAAATATCGGTGCAGCAAATCCCACACCACTCATAACAGATCCTCCGAGAATGTACGTCGAGTCTACGCCTTGAGTCGTGTTAAGCACTCTTTTTTTTTTTCTTTTTTTTTTTGTTTTTGTTTTTGTTGTTGTTTTTTTTTTTGTTTGTTTTTTTTTTTGTAAGTCCAACTTCTATTTTCAATGTCTCATTGACATTCTTGTTCGACTTCTTGAATACGATTTAATCCATAGGTCTGCGCCGAAAAAATCCTCTGGCTGGATCTGGATAGATAGGTGGTGCACTGGGTTTACAGTTTATTTTATTTTATAGAGGAAATGATTCCGATGTCGTGAAAATAATCATAAGAACTTGTTGGGTGTAAGTTTCTCGACAATCTGCGTAGATCTATGGTATGGTATGGTATTGTTGTTTAACGCCCCACTCAAAAATATTTCACTTATATGGAGACGTGCGTAGATCTAAAAAAGAAATTTTAAAATCGGAGACAAAAAATGTTTTGGCCTCAAAAACTCCATGGTATATAGCCTTTGGTATTTTTCTAGTCCAAAAAATTATATGTCTCCGATTTTAAAATTCTTTAATTATTTGAAAGGTCAATCCTGCAAACGACAGGATCTCAAGTTCTCTGCTTATCACATGCCAAAGGACATCTCTCAGAACCGACCGGTTTTTCTGTTATGGCTGTTCAAAGGGACAAACCCCAATTTTTGACAGACTTTTTTAGTGTGTTCTTAATACTTTTCCTTCAGTCATTCAGAATAATATTAAGATGAAAAAAGAGACATATGAATACATTATTCTAATAGTAGGCTTTTCAATAATAAACAGTGTCATGACTGTTTTTTTCCCCATTTTTACACACTTATACACACTCTCAAATTCCATACCTTGCATAGACAAGATACATTGATAAACACACATATAATTACTATTAAAAAATATAATCGAACAAAAATGTTCATTGAAAAAAAGTTGAGTTTTTTTCTCATTTGTATAAGTGAAAAAATGTACACACACACACACACACACACACATATATATATCCACACACACACCAGCATATATAATCACACATACAGATATATATGTATATATAATTTTTCATGAGAGTAATAAGGAACTTTCCATTACAACTCTATCTTAAGATATGTTAAGATATTTGACCAAATGTTGTCAAACAGCTGAGTTTGCCTATTATTAGAAGCTATATATTTTTTGATTTTAAAGTTAAATTGAATGAACTTGAGCAGTTGTTCAAACTTGGCTATTTTATTTGTCTGGAACATTTAAAAAAAAAAATGGTATGTAAAACAATGAAGTTGATAGGTAAGTTTGTTTTTTAAAGAGGTTCACCAAATAAAATATTACTGAAATTAAATCCTATTCTTACTCCAGTTATTCCGTAAATGTGTTGGCTTAATTTTTTCGGCATCTGTGAGACACTTGGACAGCCAACAAAAGCATGTTTGATATCTTCTTGATAAACACAGAACAAACAGGCGTCAGGAGAATCTATGCCAACAGTTTCTAGATACTTATTAACAGGAAGAATTCGATGTAAGAGTCTGTATTGAAACCATTGAATTGATTAATCGTAAGTAGTACAAAAACATACCGTGAATGCTTCATTACAGGAAGGGGTCTCAGTTAGCAATTGTAAATTAGTTTCCCGTCTAAAAAAGGAAGTTGTTTTTATATGTTCATTCTTGTTTACGATGTCATAAACATATTTTGTTACGTCTTTTGGAGCACTATATTTTTCAAAAGAGGGGGTAGAAAAGGGAATATAAGTCGTTCGAAATCAAGAAATGACGACACAGCAGTAATACATAACATAAACTTTAATATCAAATTTTGTTTCAAATTGAGTTTTCAAACGACAATCCCCTTTATCATCTAAACAATTAATAACAAATATAATGACTTTTTGTACCACTTTGACATAGAGAGAGTCTTCTTATCAATTGAAATGTCTGAGCCGTGCAATATTGGTATTAAGGTCAGGTCAGTTAATAAATTCAGTTTATTCATATGTTTTATAATAAATATGACATTAAAACATCTTTCCAAAATACATCTATGAATAAGGCTTTGAATGTAATCATCTCCAAAATTAAAAAGACAAGAAATAGAATAACATTAATTTTATCCAAGAGCATTTTGATGCTAAAAGTTGATTTTCAATATTAGCCATGTAAAGACCCCATGCAAGTTTGCACTGTGTAACGAGACATCTTTGTATTTTGTCACAATTGGCTTCCTAATCTTTGTGAAATAGACAGAATGTTTTTGTATGGAATGGTATGGTATTGTTGTTTAACGTCCCACTCAAGAATATTTCACTCATATGGAGACGTCACCATGTGCCCATAAAGGAATACAAATTTTCCAATACTCGGCACTGCTGGCCGTAGAGCAGGGAGGGTTCTTGAACGTGCCAACACCTACTGTGACACAGGGCCTCGGCTTTTACCGTCTCATCCGAAGGAAAGGGACGGTCAACCGCGGAGTGGCGCTGACGCGGCTCGAACCCGGATCTTCCGATTCGCAGTCGAACACGCTAACAACTCGGACACAGAGGCCCCCAATCTTTTTGTCATAAATAGTTTAACTCTGCTCTTTGAACGGTATAGCAGGCATATTCAAACTTTATTTTATGTGAAAAATGTTAACAACTATCAAGGGTAGTAAATAAACATGCTTTACGTGTCTCCTCAGTATACGAGGTCATCTTGAATTCATCAGAAATTTGGAATAAAGGCTTGCAACATGTTTCCCGATTTTCTGGGAATCTGCACCTAAACTGTCAAGAATTGAGCAAATAATACACATGGAAACACAGAAACATTGCAAAATATAAGCAAACATGCCTTATTCTGTCTTCAATTGATTGTCTACTTCAAAGTATCAGCGTTTGTGCCCAATTGTAAATTGTAAATACAATTGACATCATAAAAAGAGGATTCTGGTCCTAACTGCAGTCATCAGATATTACCAGAAAATAGCCGAGTAACACCAAAAACATCGCTTCAAAAGGTATATTGATGGCTATTGATTCAAGACTTCAACAATTCCATTTCCTTCGATTTTCTTGGAATCTGCACCGACAATGTCAATAATTTAGCAAACACTACACATCGAAACACAGAAACATTGCGGAAAATAAGCTAACATGCCTTGTTCCGTCTTAAATTCATTTTCTACTGCAAAGAAATAACGTTTGTGCCTCATTGTAAATACAATTGACATCATAAAAAATAGGATTCTGGTCCTAAACTGCAGTCATCTGTGTAATGTTCGTGCATCCTTGAATTAGAATTGAGAGAAGGATGCCAGACATTACCAGTAAATAGCCCAGCAACACCAAAAACATCGGTTCAAAAGGTATACTGATGACTCTGATGTGCAAAATACGGCCTGAGACGACTGCAGCGTAACTGTGGAGTTCTAGTGCAAATGCAACTTGATGAGACATTTAATTCTGAACTTTGAAGGGAATATCAGGCATATTCAAACTTTATTTTATGTGAGAAGATGTTAAAAACTATCATGTTTAGTTAATAAACATGTTTAACACACTCTTTTACCTTATCGCAGCAGTGCAAAATGTCATGTTGAATTCATCACCAATTTGGATTCAAGGCTTGCACATCGCCATTTCCCCCGATTTTCTGGGAATCTGCACCTAAAATGTCAAAAATTGAGCAAATAATACACGTGGAAAAACAGAAACATTGCAACCTATCAGCTAACTTGCCTTATTCTGTCTTAAATTGATGGTCTACTACAAAGTAGTCAGCGGGTTTGCAAAATTACAAATACAATTGAAATCATAAAAATACTATTCTGGTCCGAAACTGCGATCATCTGTGCAATGTTCGTGCATCATTGAACTAGAATTGAGAGATGGGTACCAGACATTACCAGTAAATAGCACAACAACACCAAAAACATCGTTTCAAAAGGTATACTGATGACTCAGATGTGCAAAATACGGTCTGAGACGACTGCAACGTAACTGTGGAGTTCTAGTGCAAATGCAACTTGATGAGACATTTAATTCTGCACTTTGAACGGAATATCAGGCATATTCAAACTTTATTTTATGTGAGAAAATGTTAAAAACTATCAAGTTTAGTTAATAAACATGCTTAACACACTCTTTTACCTTGTCGCAGCAGTGCAAAATGTCATGTTGAATTCATCACCAATTTGGATCCAAGGCTTGCATATCGCCATTTTCCCCAGATTTTCTGGGAATCTGCACCTACAATGTCAAGAATTGAGCAAATAATACACGTGGAAACACAGAAACATTGCAAATTATCAGCTAACTTGCCTTATTCTGTCTTAAATTGATTGTCTACTACAACGTAGTCAGCGGGTGTGCTGAACTGTGGAGTTCTAGTGCAAATGCAACTTGATGAGACATTTAATTTTGCACTTTGAAGGGAATATCACGCATATTCAAACTTTATTTCATGTGAGAAGATGTTAAAAACTATCAAGTTTAGTTAATAAACATGCTTAACACACTCTTTTACCTTGTCGCAGCAGTATAAAAGGTCATGTTGAATTCATCACCAATTTGGATTCAAGGCTTGCACATCGCCATTTCCCCCGATTTTCTGGGAATCTGCACCTAAAATGTCAAGAATTGAGCAAATAATACACGTGGAAACACACGACTATTGCAAATTATCAGCTTCCTATCGATTTTCAGGGAATCTGCACCTAAAATGTCAAAAATTGAGCAAATAATACACGTGGAGACACACAAATATTGCAAAATATAAAACTAACTTCCCTTATTCTGTCTTAAATTGATTGTCTAATGCAAAGTATAAGCGTTTGCGCCCAATTGTAAATACAATTGACATCATAAAAAATAGGATTCTGGTACTAAACTGCAGTCATCTGTGAAATGTTCGTGCATCCTTGAATTAGAATTGAGA
>JACSZP010003445.1:0-11801 GCA_016161895.1 Pinna nobilis | reverse complement strand
TCCTGTAGATTCACAGCATATGCTAAATACCATACATAACTATAACTATGAATGGAATCTTACTTTGAATATTATTTTTAGAAATGGTGGAATTGTTTGAGATAATGAAAATGATTCTATAACAGACAGCAGATTTATATTGTTAATCAATTTAAATATTTAGGTATGCTTTTTATTACAATATGAAACACAATATTACGCAGAAACATGTAGCAGATCAGGGTCAAAGAGCTTATTTTGCAATTAACAGTGAATTAAAAAATCATCAGTTTAACGTGAAAAGTAAGTGTTCAGTTTTTAATGCATATGTCAACAGTATATTAAGTTATGGTGCAGAAATTGCGAGATTTTACATGTTTAAACAAGAGGCCCTAGGTGCCTTAACGGTCACCTGAGTAATACATTTGGTTGAAATTGGCCCACTGGTTCTTGAGATGAAGCCTGAAATATGAAATCATATGGTAACCCTGAAGGAAATGATTGACCCCAGGGCAAGATAAAAAAAGACCCCAGGACCTTCTCTTGATAAAACCTGAATCTACACCTCAAAAGGATGCAATACTTCAGAAATCAGCTTATTTGGCCTTATATTTTCAGAAAAAAGATTTTTAAAAGTTGCAAAATTTGGACCTTTTTGGCCCTAGAGCGGCTGTTTTGGACCCAGGGGAATGGTTTGAACAAACTTGAGTCTACATCACCTAATATTCATCCCTGGCAAATTTGGTTGAAAAAACCTTGAGAAGAAGTTCAAAGGTCTCAGCCAATCAGAGGCCATGGCAGCCATCTTGGATTTCACATGGCCCCGAAAAGTAACAACACTTGTGTGGGACCTTGTGTAGAACATCTGCACCAAGTTTGGGTCTGATCCATTCATTGGTTCTTGAGAAGAAGTTAAAAAATGCCTCAGCAAAACAGAGGCCATGGTGGCCAACTTGGATTTCGCATGGCCCTGAAAAGTAACAACATTTGTTTGGGACCTTGTGTAAAATATTTGTACTGCATTTGGGCCTGACCCATTCAGTGGTTCTTGAAAAGAAGTTCAAAATGTCTCAGCCAATCAGAGGCCATGGTGGCCATCTTTGATTTTGCATGGCCCCAAAAAGTAACAACACAGCAAAGCTCAGTTGACCTAAAAAGGGTCACATTACGGTATGAAAGCTTGTCTCTTAATTCGGGTGATTTTTTTAGGAAAAAATCTATTTTGGGAACTAATCATATATGTCACATAAGACAGGTTTTCCTTTAATTCAGTGGGTTGCTAAGGCAGGTTGGACTGTAATCAAATAAATTGGATGAAATTAACAAACTCAAAAAATATTATCCTTAAATCTTGTATTAAGGACAGAGAGAACTATAAAGATAACTGGTTAAGGAATATAAAATCCTAATTAAATCATCTAGGACTAGGCTATATATGGGAAGTAGAACGTTTTGACACTAAAATGATTAAATTGATAGAGCAATGATTCCTTGGTGTACATATACAAGGAATCTTTAATTAAATTCAAAATACCTCACATAGAAAGAACTACAAATATTTAGTTGACAGTTTTGGTATACAACATTATTTAACTAAACCACTCATAAACAGCTAAAGGAAATGTATAACATTGTTTAGGTTATCTTCCCATCATCTCAACATTGAAACAGGTAGATACAGACAGGAGACAATGACAGACAGATGTTGTACACTTTGTGACCTTGACGACATAGAGGACAGGTATCACTTTATTTTGAAATGCCTTTTTTTATAATATTTGCATCTAACCCTTATCAAACCATACTATCGTAGACAATCTAGTGTATTTAAACTGATTCAGCTACTGAGTACAAGAAATTTAAAGGAGTTAAGAAATCTAGGTAAATTCTTATTTTCAGCAGACAAAAGAAGATAGGAATACGTATATCAAAAAGAATTTTATCATTTACTGGTCATACTTTCAGTCATATTTTTTATCAGATTGTATATTTCGCTTATGGTAATTAGGATACAACATGAACTCACCTTATCACAAGTGACACATTTAGGGAAGTGCCAAAAGTGGAGCATACAGCTTAGAAATGCCAAGAAACCCAAGCAAAATGCCCAGAACAAGAGTTGCATAAATGCCCAATGATTTTCTTCTCCTACACAATTATTTATCCTGAAAAATAACGGAAAATTCTCTATAGATATTCATCAAGTTAGAGCAAGTCTGTACAGAAATCTATGACTTTTTCTTCAAGAGACTTGTTTGACTACAAACTTAATAATGTCTTCCTTATGTAACATGAGCATTCCTTGAGAAATTTCTAGAAATTACTGTTGATAGAGCATGCTGCATGAAAAAGTTTGGTCTTAATAGGAAATATGTCTCAAGAAAAATGACATCTATTGGTGCAAATATCAAATCAAAGAGTAAAATCTGAAAGTGTTTGTACTATAGTTCTACGGGACTTCAAAAGTAATGTTAGCCTCTTTTAAGATCAATCACATTTCAACAAGATGTGATTGTAAAATATGAATGTCTCAGAATGACCGGGAAAAAAATACAAGGTTAAAGTTTCTAAGAAATAGGTCAACAAGAAAGGTCCTGTCTGAAGGCATACACATGATGTGAAATGTGAAAGCCCTATTATGTTTGTTTCAAAGTTACAGCCGGCTAGAAGTCTTCCAGACAAATAGATGGAGGCACAGATCAAGTACCCCTGGATCTCTGATAATGGGGGCATAAAAAATGTAAATGTATGATCGATTATTTTGAAAATAAGATTCCAACACTTTGCTCTGGTCTTCTCTATCAATATCAAGTTTTTCTCCTTACAAGAGATGGTGACAACATGAAGGCTGGTTAATTGTAATGTTACTACGGTCGAGACTGTCTTATGTGACTCTCCAAGGGACTAATAAAAGATGGTCACATAAGACAGGGAGTCACTTAATACAGGCCGATTATATAGTAAAAACTTACGGGCGGCCGACTTCAGAATGGTCACATAAGACAGGGAGTCACTTAATACAGGGAGTCACTAAGATAGTCCTGACTGTAAATGTCCCATTCAAGAATCTTTCCCTTATATGCAGATGCTATCAAATCACAGAGGACTACACCTCCATGCTTGGCACTAATGTCTATTCAGCAGTGCATGTGGGTTGTTTAATGTGCTAATATGTAACGTAACATGGGGCTTATTTTTACTGTCTCATCTGAAGGAAACAAAAAAGCCTGTTATTGTCCCTTACTGAGGCTTGAACAGGCAATCTGAAGGAAACAAAAAGCCTGTTATTGTCCCTTACTGAGGCTTGAACAGGCAATCTGAAGGAAACAAAAAAGCCTGTTATTGTCCCTTACTGAGGCTTGAACAGGCAATCTGAACCTGTTATTGTCCCTTACTGAGGATTGAACCACCAAGATAGCTCTTAGATATGAGGGTACCTATCATCCTCACAATCTATACAACAATCATTATGATCCCTGTCATGGAAGCCTAAAGTCCAATGTTCATGACATATGTTACTATTATGTAAATCTCACCGATCAGTTTCACTATGCTATTTCATACATAAACTATTGCAAATTTTCATTCATTTATAAACATTTAAGTGAAAGAAGTTAATTTTCCATGAAATCTTTCAGCAAATATCTTTCATCTATACTGACCATGGACAGTGATGGTCCATTCGCAGAACACATTGCTGACATCTTCTACAGTGATGTGCTTTTGGGGGACGCTTGCGCATGCATTTCTGACACAATTCCCATCCACTAGCATCTGCAAAAAACATGAATAATCACAAACTAAGAAAAACAAGAAAGTTTTGTGATTGCTGTGAATGATTTGATACTTTTACATTTCACAGTGTTGACTTTTGTTTCAACATTTTATTACCAGCGTCTCTCTAATTTTCTGAATATAGCTAATAAAGCTGTCATTCCTACTATAGCAGCATATATATCGCTAAGAATAATCATTTTCATCAAAATTGAATAAATACTGTCTACTGTTGATAAAATTTCAGAAACAAGAGGCTCAATGGGCCTTAACAGTCACCTGAGCAAACATAATACAATATACCAACAAGGAACCCTGATGAATTTTGTCCTCTTTACTCGAACATATATATTAGACAGTTTTTAAATAAACTAGTTTCAGCCAAATAAAATTTGGAAAAGGTCCAATGAAAAAAATGTGTAACCATTTTATCAGATTTTTCTTAGAATTTCAAATTGCTCTGTGATCTTGATCTTCGGCAGAACTCATTGATATCTACAATAATGCATTTCATGTACTGAAAATCAAATTATCAATATCATTATTTTTCTTAAATATTTGGCTTTGAATATTTCAAATTGCTATGTGGCCTAGACCTCTGACATGACAACCTCGAGACTTTTTAAAATAGTAGACTTTATTACTCTCTACAATTATGCAAGAGTAACCATATATTCATAATTCAATAGTTTCTGAGATATTTGGCTTCAAAAATTGTTAATTGCACTGTGACCTTGACCTTTGACCCAATGACCTTGACATTTTCCATGATGGTAGAACTCATTGCTCTCTACAATTATGCAACAGTAACCATATTTTTAAAATCCAATAGTATCTGAGATATTTGACTTTGAAAATTTCAAATTGCTCTGTGACCTTGACATTTGAACCAATGACCTAGACACTTTCCAAGATGGTAGAACTCATTGCTCTCTACAATTATGCAACAGTAACTATATTTTGAAAATCCAATAGTTTCTGAGATATTTGATTCCAAAAATTTCAAATTGCTCTGTGACCTTGACCTTTGATCCAATGACCTTGACACTTTCCATGATGGTAGAACTCATTGCTCTCTACAATTATGCAACAGTAACCATACAAGTATATTAAAAATCTAATAGCAACCGAGATATTTTTGATTTAATAAACAAATTCAATAAAACAATACCCCATGGCACTTAAAGTGCCCCCTACTGGCAAATTTATGGACTGATTTAATTTTCATTTGCAATCTTTGTAGATATTGACTTAACAATTAAGTAACACAAATTTGATGTACGCAATTTTATCACTCTTTTGTCCCATTTGGGGCCCCTAAGGGAGCTGGCCCATTTTAGTTCGCAAACTTTATGAGGCTTCATATGAGGTTACTTTCTACCAAGTTTGGTTGAAATCTGACCTGTGGTTCTTGAGAAGAAGTCGAAAATGTGAAAAGTTAACAACGGAGGATGACAGACACCACACAATTGCAATAGGTCACCATGAGCCTTTGGCTCAAGTGACCTAATAAACTGAGCTGATTCTGTTTGGTTCTACCCATAGACATTCAAGAATATTTATAAAGTTTTCACTGCAGAAAAGAATGAAAACCGAATTCAAATACTGTTGAATCTCGAAAACTAGAAGTGCTCGGGATTGCTTAGAATCTTAAGAGTTTTCAAAAATGCTACATTTTTTGTCCCATGCTAATCACCAACCCCCCCCCTCCCCAACACACGCATATACAGGTATGTTATTTTTGTGTTACTCTCAATGCTCACAGTGTTGATGACTAAATAAAGACGCATTATCAGTCTACACTTTGAAAGACCAAGATTATATTTTCATAGAAAATTATGTTTTGGACCATGAGATATATTCGACGGATCAACAATTTTGAGAGATAAAGACTATTTTTGCTTAATTTATAATGGAAAAAAATCAGGACCATGGTTTTACTTACAGAGATTGAAAACTTTGAGATATAGATTTATTAAAGAACAAAACAACCAACTTACCGAAGCCAACATTTGACTCATCTGTAACTAGAGGAACACGTCCTGGATTTAAAGTTGCGGCACGGAATAATGCTATTATACACATCAGTGATGTCACACAAAATACTGAAATGAACAATCAAAGTAAAAAAAATATATATATGTCAAGTCCATCTAATTATAGCATTTAAAGATACACTTGGACTCAATTTTCATTTCACAGAAGTGGAAAATTAAAAGAGTCTCATGAACATGTATGCCACCATAAAATAAGAGCATTCAGATGCTGTAATAAACAAAAAATATATATGCCTGCATAATCTAGATATTGTGGTTTAAAAAGCAAAATGCGACCTAACAGTTTCACCTTCTTTTCACAATGTGCATGTCAAGCGGAGTGGATACATGTTGTAACTTTTAAAGTGCGTCATGCCACCATAAACCTACTTTGACCAATTTCCATACACACTGTACATAAGGAATGCTTTCAAACCAGGTCAGAGATGCACACACAAGCATTGACTAAGCAATTATAAAGAATTAATGAGTTTAACCCTTGATGCCTTTTATGTTAAACGAAATACACAAACAAACAAAATGACCATACATACATTTCAACATCAATATGACCTTCTTTCATTTTAAATCCCTTACATATATCCATTTGAATGTAATTCCATTGTTACCTCCTATACATGTAGCCTAATGCCACACCAGTCCAAGTGAATCTTTCAAGACTATCTTTAATGCATATGAGCATCTGTTGCATTGTTTCTGACTTAGTATTGCACAAAGTCAGATGTTCTGTTCATGTACCTCTGTAACAATGCATATAGGGTTCATTAGATAGATAATTCAAGGCAAATCTTTTTCAGGTGAGAAAGGACTAATTCATCCTTAGTTTACAATGACCATCACAGTAGTGACTGATTCATCATCTTATTGCAAAGCTGGACAGAGAATGAATAAAACATAGCGCCATAAAAACAAAACCTTTGAAACTGTGACAAAAATGCCTATACTGGTGTTACCTATTTTCGATACCCTGACAAGTTTCGGTAAAGCCTCTCAGGATCTATTGACCTAATTTATTTTTCCTCCCACTTCTGAGTTAGCTTTGGTATGTCAGGATTGCATTTGCATCATTTATTGTTTTTTCCTTTTCGCAACAAAGATATATTATCAATTCAAATCCCCAAGATGTAACATCGCCATCAGCAACAGACGTCTTATGTTTTCGATATACACTGTTTGTTTACTGAGCCCCATTGAACTAAAATAGATCTGACCTTCACCTAACAAAATACCATGTGGTTCATGGAAACAGAAATCATTGAAGAGCAGACGATTTTGATTATGAAAACTTCTGTATTTAGCATTTTTACATCTTAAGTAAGGTAATCAGCAAATTTGGCGCCAAAATGTATCATTATCTTTATTCATCGCATTATTTCTAACTCAAGAAATTGGCAACCATAAAAGATGAACAGATCAGCCCCATGTGTTTGTTTTAATATGCAAATGGCCAAATGACTTCATCTACCAGTCTCTATCATTCGATTTTGAGAGCTATCGAAAACATGTTACAATCGAATTCATAATACCTGACTATATAATCCTGTCTTTCTCAAAATCAATGCTACGGTGCAGTTGGTCTATAATGAATCGCCTTAAAGTGAATTCAGTGATATAATGAAGAGGATTAATATCCTTGAAAAGAATTACTACTATTTAACTACATATATAGTAAATTCTGATGCTTAAAACAAAGGATGCATATATTGAAGTCAAAAGCCAACCCTCTTTGACTTCATTATAGACCAACTCCAATGTATTTAGAAAACACATGTAATAAAACAAAATGATGTACTATGTGATATCTAATTCTGTTTGTGCAGAATTAGTGTCACCATTGGTGAAGGAACGCACATGTAACTCTACTTAAAATCTTCACACTGAAATGACATATCAGCATGGGATATCGTCTTCTAGCATCATTCCATTACTAAAAGACTGCAGGAAAAATGTAAATTATGATTGCCAATTGTCAATTAAGAGTTTTTGGTTTATAAAATGGTACGTGTTTTGTATAGATATACATGGAAAAAATACCTAAAAATATACATGAATACATGTATTAGAATGGCAGCTTTATACTGATACTGTCAGTATGAATAACTAAACACCATGTACATGTATGGTATCATTGTAACTTAATTGTAGAATACATATAAAGATACAATTGATATGTACAGGTATGTTCATAGTTTATACTTACAATAAACAAACAATTCAGAAGTTTGGCCATCCCTAAGACGTGGTAATAAGATGACATAGAGTGTACACCATGTTCCATATATCCAGTACAAGCATGTGAAGCTCAGGCTCATTATACCATTCTTGTCCTTAACAAAATGCAGTCTTCCAAGGCAAGGAATTTTTTTAACAATAATGTTCGAAGAGTATTCACTTGTATGAGGTTGGCTTTTTAGGCCCATGTTATGGGCTGCCAACTCTGATGGAATCATTTTCCAACAGTCCCTGAAAAGATAAAATAGTAGAAACTGCATTGTTTAAACTTTAATATTTATTTAGCAATGATCAACAAACAAAATTAACTTATATTAAAGTCTCTCATTGGCTCCGATGTCGGCGTGTGTAGTTCCGTGCCGTGGGAGGAAACCAGAGTGCCCAGAGAAAACCCACTTGTCAGAGTTGGCAACCACTATACCATCTCACATACTCTTCTGGACGAGACTGGAACCCGGGGCGCATTGGTGAGAATCGAGCGTGCTAACCACTATGCTACATGGACACCAAAGTTGCAATGTGAGGATGTTTGAAATGGTTAATTATGTAAATGATGATGAAGAAAAAAACACCAGTCATCTTGTTTGTTAACACATGGGTCCACAGTCACAAAAAAAAATCTCCAAAACAAACTCAGTACAAAGCTCAACAATTCTTGTCAGAGTGTGCAATAACTACGAGCAAATTAAGTTCATCCGTTAAATGAAAAACTTCAATTTTCCTATTAATTCTTAGTAAAATTTTCAATCCCCATAAAATTAAAAAATCTCCCCCATAAAAAATTGTCTAGGTTGGTAAGTTTGTGATTGTTTATACCTGTACATGTACATGTACATTGATTTCCCTCTATTCATTCTTTGCTACAACTTTCCCTTTAATTTGAAAGAAAATGATAGTGGTACATGTACCGGTGCCGGTATGGTACTGATACATCCATAAATTAACATATATATCATATCTTAATCTTAAACATGTCACTTTCCTGTAACCGTATGTCATGGTAATTTTCAGGGCTGGAAATTAACCATCGCCTGTTTGCCAAAGGCTAACATAAATGCTACTGGGCTAACAATTTTTCCATCAGGTTTGCCCGTGTGGCGAACTAAATTTTCCAGATTTGGTATTCTTTTTTAGCAACATGGATTTTTTGATTATTCATATCTTTGGTCTCAATTTTCTGAATGCTTGAATCCTGAGACTTGTAGATAAATGTTTCTAGTGTCTATTTCAACACACAAATTGAAAAAGGTAACCATTATGGGTTGACACAAAATATACCGAAATGGCACCTAAAACACAAGAATAATGATATTCAGCATAAATTTACACTCAAATAAAAACTATTTTTCAACTCAGCAAAATTTCCATAAAATATATGGGCTCCTTGAACTTGGTATGGGCTAACTAAGTTTTTGAAGTATTAGCCCATATGGCTACCTGTAATAAGAATTACTTGCCAATTTCCTGCCCTGCCTTGTTTAATTACCGGTACCTTGCTCAAGCTTGTATATAGGAGTCTGTTTATCCTACAGGTACATGTACATGTCAATAGAAATAATGGCTATACATGTAAAGTTACTAAAGAAACTGAAAAGCTGACTTACCGTAAATGACAGGATAATGAAATTTAAAGTGATCAGGAAAGTCATGATAATTATTCAGATATATTATTTCCATTGTACCATAACAAAGTTTCTCTATGGTTCATTCTCCTGTACCAGTAATATATGGTATATACCCTGTACATGATGGCGATGATGCATATATATGTACATGTAGAGTACAAATAAGTAGAAATTACTTCATGTACATGTGTAATTACATCAGGACCTAAATAAAATACCTGTAAATGTATATCAATACTAAAACAATCTAAGAAAGTGTAGGGATAAAAATGTTATACATGTACATCAGTACATGTATTAACCCTACTGTCCCTTTGACCTATGCTATTGTGTTGTGTGTAGTACTTATCATGGAAGAAATGAATGTATGTACAATATAGCAGGGATGAAACTGTGGTGGATTAAGGAAAACGTAAGTAAATAANNGGGTGCATATCATGTTTACAAGAGTTGAAAACCCTTACTTTTGTCACAGACCCCCTTACCCAATATATTTTTCTTTTCTTTGCACATTCTTTTTCTATTCTCTTTCAGTTACCTCTATTTTCTTCTTGGTCCATTTAAAAGAATGAAAACATAGATAAGTGATATTTAAGCTTCATATATATGATACTTATGTATTTCTTTATTGTTGGGAAAAAGTCATTTCTTTTTCGTGACTGTCTCTATACATTTGTTATTTGTGGGGAAATGCCACTTTTAAACGAATAGCAGGTCAAGAGACCCAGCTCGTTGCATTTAGGGCTGCACACAAGGTACACATGACGATGTTGTACATGAATGTGAACTAATGATGAAATCATGTTAATTGCTATTCTTGTGAAACATTAAACTTCCTTTTCCTACAGATACATTGTGCAATGTATCAGTAGTAGCACTTACATGTACTTGGAAATTAGAACATGCAAGTTTGTCTTTTTTTTGTTTTTTGTTTAGTTTACTCACTGAACACATCCAAAAGTGGTAATTTCTCTTTCTGAAGTTTCAATTACACTAGCTATTTTGAAATCCCACACTTAAAAAAATTCAGGTCAAGTTGAGACGGGACTAAATGCATATAAAAAATTTCTCCTCTCAGCATGTATAACTTTAAGATACAAAATATTCATACAACTTAAAGGCATAGAAGCATTTGTACAATATAAACAAGTATACAATGTTCAATGTACATCTATATTGTAGTTTTATCAAGCTAGAAGTACATGTAGAAAACAAATCATATTGTTCTATTTNNAGAGTTGCAAATCACCAGGCCTATACTACAGATTTTAGGGGTGTATCAGCCTATGTTAGTGTGTAACACATAAACTACATCCACAGTTGGTGAAGACTGTGCTATAGCCTATCTAGGTACAGCTGCAACGAAGAAGGTACATGTAATTTTAACTATTTTGACTTTTCCTGTCAAAATAGTAAAATACCTTCTTTGTTGCAGCTGTAACTATAGCCTATCAGGTATCCCTTTTGGAATTGTAGGGCCCATTTTCTTCTTCTGTCGTTTACTGTATGTTGTTCAGTAGCTGCTGCGATAGCAATTAAGCAAATGACAGAATAAGAAAACAACCTCGATAGAATGCTTTATAGTGGATCCGGTACCAGTACCGATGCGGCCTCCGTTGATCCGGCCCCAGTATGATCCGGCCCATATTTATTTACAGACCTACGGCATTATCCTTATACATGTATATTGATATATTATACATAACAGTATTATGTCATCAATGATTTTATATTGGTGTATAAGGTAGCAAATGATAAATCATAAATTATGCATATTAACGAAAAATTTTAAGCAGCTAGTGCATTCCAGGACTTATATCCTTGGTGCATTTAAAAACAATTAGAACAGTTTAAAATTGCATGCTGAAATTTTAAGGCATATGCAGTAGTCAGTTATTTTTTTTCTGAAGACTATGTCTGGACATCATTAGCAAAGTCATTTTTAGCTGGGCTTATTGCTCTTTAGAGCAATAGCTCGGCTATTGTCATCCTGTTCGAACCGGATGTTGACTGCAACACCGTCAAAATAAATTTCCGAGTGAAAGTGTAGTACATACTATCAATCGTTTCAAAGACAACACATACGCAAAATAAACAAAAATAAAAGCCATTTGAGGTGAAAAAGTAAGGTTGT
>JACSZP010003443.1:0-10480 GCA_016161895.1 Pinna nobilis | reverse complement strand
TCCGGACAGTCTACGGGACAGACGTTTTGTCCGGTTTGGACAGGTGTCTGGTTTTCAGAAATATCGAAATTTTAGGTTTTGAAGAGTAACCTCCCTTTCTAACAATGTTTTATTGATTTTGCTGATGAGCTTAAGTTTGTTTTTTGAATTTATGGAAATAATATTTCTTTCTAATTTCATTCATTACATAAAATTTGATATACATATTGCATTCCTGAAAAAGTGATATTATTATATAAGTGTGAAAAATACTTAAAAATTGAAAATACTATCAAGTGTCCGGTTATTTCAGACAAAATTAGCATACAAATGCTATATTGTGGTCAAAATCATGTCCGATGTCCGGAATGAAGTGTCCGGTTTGAAGGGAGTTTTAAGTAACTGAAAGTAATGGGGAAAATTACGTTCCACCAGGTTTGTCTGATCTGCACTGGATTCCGTTTTGGACAGTGTCCGATTTAGACAGTTTCCACTGTATAAGTGTAACTGTGTGTATTACTGTTTGTATCGTTTTCTCTTTCGTTTTGGCCACAGTATTGTCTGTCGTTGATTTATTGAATTTTGAATGCCCGTTGGTATCTTCTACTTCCCCTTTGTACTCAACCCTTTCAACACCACAGACAAAAATAGACTGGCCCAAACAATAGAAAAGAGCATACTATTCTGATACTTGGGGTTGAAAGGGTTAAAGCAAGGTGATAGGGACGGGATCAAAGTGACATTGGCTTTGATTACATTGTTGATGGAATATGGTAATACAGATTCTTTTTTATATCTACCTGATATATGGAGTTCTTGTTAAATAGTCAGTCAATGTTAACTGATGTTCCGTTCTCTTGATGAAATGTTTTACAGAGAAAATTAGGAAAGGCATTTTGGAGAATTATTCCATCTTGCTTGATGAACTTGGATCCATTATCATAAAGGACACGCTCAAACAGTGCAGAGACGTCTCAGAAATTGTCCAGAATAGTACGTCTGCTGCCGGTGGAAAGAGAAGGAAAAATAGAGTCCATGAGTTTTTGAAATTCATTCTTAGAAAAGATGAAAATGTTCTTGAATTTCAAAAGGTAATGGAATTGGCCGACCTAGAGGAACTTTTGGAAACGAAAAGTACAAGCAAAGCAACTCCAGGTAATGTGCAGTTGACTGCAGATATCCAAATACAGTCCACTCTCGATTTACCGCCACCCGATAAACCGCCATATTTGCATACCGCCATAAATTTCTTTAGAACGGATTTCCAGCTATTGATAACACCCGTGAAACCACTATATTCGCATACCGCCATCCGCCACTGTATTTTCAAACCAATCTTAAAAAACCCATTGACTTTCACTAGATAGTATCGCCATTGAAGATAGATAGATCGGACTTGCTAGTAAAATGGTTGATCGTTTGAGATACATGTTTACTTTTACCCTGGTCCTGATAACTAATTCATTTACCGCAATATTTATGAAGTTTTCCGAGAATTGGAGTTAACCAACAAGTGAAATAAAAAAGCCATAACCTAATAACATTAATTTTCAGACGATTTTTTAGTGAGTGCAAACTCAACCTATCGCCATATTCCTTATAAGCCATATTTTGAAAAAACAAAAGGAGGTGGTATAACGAGAGTAAACTGTATCAGCATCTATCATTGAGATTCTCAAGGGCCATTTCTGATGGAAAAGTCTGGAAAATAATGCCATTTCTTCATTCAACGTTTACCCAAAGGACCTGCAATGTTCCTAAACTTTCGACAAATTTTACAAAATTTTGGTATAGCTGGGTGTCAAGGAGGCACATGCCATTTCTCATAAATTAGCTTGAATATAGCCTTTGCTTTATCATCATTAAAAATTTGAACAAGTGTTGTAAACTGTCTCTGAATGTGTGACGTACATAAAAGAGATCAATTCATATACATTGTACGTTGTGTATTTGCATGCTAAGGTATGGCCACATGTGAGCTGCTTTGGTAACGGAAAACTTAATATACAGGCTAACATTACAATATTTTAGATTAATTTCATGGTATGTGATATTTTTTTATTTTTAAAAGTTGTTTAGAACCGATTGGGTCATTTAGAAAAAAAGTCTGTCTCTGACAGTTTATGTTGTATTAAAGAGCTTGGTCAAAAAGTTGCATAACTTGGTCATATTTCCCAAGTTGAAAATAACTGGTTGTTTAGCAACAGAATTGGGGCCTCCATGGCCGAGTGGTTAGCATGTTTGTCTGTGAATCGAAAGATCCGAGTTCGAGCCGCGCAGCACCACTCCGCGGTTGGCCGTCCCTGTCTTTCGGATGAGACAGTAAAAACGGAGGTTCCGTGTCACAGTAGGTGTTAGCACGTTAAAGAACCAGCTCCCTGCTCTACGGCCAGCAGTGCCAAGCACAGGCAAAATTTGTAGCCCTTTACCGGCACACGGTGATGTCTCCATATGAGTGAAATATTGTTGAGTGGGACGTTAAACAACAATACCATACCTACCAGCAACAGAATTTATCTCTTTGTTCCATTTCATTCCTTGGTCATATTTAACTGATGCTTGAAATTTTAACCAGAACATGATTATATAACTTCAGGCTGATTCATTAACATCCCAGGGGATGGGAGAAAAATTTCAGTGTCCTGAGGATTTCCAATTTAGTTAATTTTACTTTATTCATCATTTGTATGCCCCCATAAAGGGAGATTCGGGGCATATAGCTTTTGTCCCATCCATTTGTCTGTCTTTTTGTCTGCTAAAACTTTAACCTTGGTTATCACTTTTGAATGATAAGTGACAGGGCTTTCATATTTGGCATGTGTATTCTCTGTGACAAGACCATTCAATGAGACCAAAATTTTTGTCATTTTGACATTGACCTTGGAAGTTTGACCTACTTTTAAAAACTTTAACCCGGAACATATCTTTTTAATCATAATGTATATTTACTGCATTTCATTGCTGTAGTACAAGGGCATCATTGTTTCACAAACACATCTAGTTGATTTTTTTTCACTTTTTCAGTGCCAGAGAGCTCTTTGCAGATGCTTGACCTCAAAGAGGGTATCCTGTTTGAGTGCAGTTTTAGAGTCACTGTTGTACCAGGTAGGATCTTAATTTATCAAGAAAGAATTCGTCCATAATAAGGCTTAACTTTGAGAAACGGCGGAAATGACAGCACTTCGTGTACAGTAAGCTATCTTTAGCATGTACAAAAAATAAACTTTCAGGAATTCTTTTGGCTAAAAATTGGAAGCCTTGCCAAAGGTTTAGGTGTGTCACTGTGAAAATGACATAAAATTACATTACATTGATTGATTTTATGTAGGCTGTAGAGCTACATCATACAGGATACTGTATACAGGGAAAATTTCGCCCCCGTTTTATTTTCGCCCCCATTGTCAGTAGGCGAATTCAAAACTTGGTAAATCCGAAATGGTAAATTTATCAAATAGAATTATGACGAGACTGGTCGAATTTAAAACGGGCGAAACTGTTTATAAGAGCATTAGGGCGAAAATAACCAGTGTTATTTTTATCAGGTTTTAGGCGCATGGGCTGTTATTTACTTCCATATCATACACTGAATGTTTTTCCAGTCCTGAACTTTGAAATGTGCATGGTGTGCTCTTCAGTTTTCAAAATTGTATGCTGTTTGTTTGTTTTTGCTTTACGCCACACTCTGTTTGTTTGTTTTTGCTGTATGCCACACGCTGTTTGTTTGTTTTTGCTGTACACCACACTCAACAGTCTTTCAGTCAAATGGTGACGGCCAGTTTTTATTGGTGGAGAGAATCTGATTACAAATGTCCCCGGGGAGAGACCACCGGCCTGCATCAAGTAAACTGGCAAACCTTAAGGTCAAGCGAGGCTCCAACCTGTGCTGACAAGATGTGAGAGACTGAGTGGTTATAGGGCAATGCTTCAACCATCTATTGGCCACAGAGGTCCCCAAAATTCTATGTTCTCGAGTCTTTCATCAATTTTCATGGAATTTATATCAAAAGGGTAGGTCGGTGTCTCCTAAAACCTCCCTCTGAACTCTTTTTGTACCTTCTCCATTCTCAAATTTAGACTCTATGACTGCAGTTGGTATTGTAATTTTTTACAGTAAAATTTTTCTTTGCAACCAGTGACATACTGTCTTTAAGGATTTCTTGTTCGGAGAGGTGTAGTGGTTGTAATTTCAAATTGAGTTTTTAGAGACTCTTTGACAGAAAAAAAAAATAGAATATCAAAAGTTCAGAACATCTGGGTTATAGGCAGTCAGTTTGATTTCTAAAATATATGCAAAATTGTCTTATGTAAATTGTAGATGCCGACCAACCTGATCATATTGAAGAAGGTAAAAAACTGGAAAAGCAGCTCGTTAAAGAAGATGCTAAACTAAAAAAAGAATATGCCAGTGGATTTGATGAACCTATTAAAAGGGGGATGGAACAACTTGCCATAAGTCCAAGTAAAGAGAGAGAAATGAGACAGAGAGAAGAACCAGGAATAGAAAAGCAGAAAACTAAATCTTTGGGAAAAGAATATGACTTACCAAAACCACGGCAGCAGTGGGAAAAAGAGCATCATAAAGAAGTATACTCCCCACAGCCTTCAGGGTCTAAAGAACCTGTCAAATCTACAGGTACAGGTATGTTTGTGGAATTGATTATACAGTAGTATAATGTCCATCTATAATGAATCGGCCTAAAGTGATAGTAGAGGAATGATATCCCCGAGAAGAATTACTATTTATCTACATATATAGTAAATTCTGATGCTGAAAACGAAAGATGCATATATCAAAGTTAAAAATCAATCCCCTTTAAGTTCGTTGTTGTTGTTTAACATCCCACTCAAGAATATTTTATTCATATGGAGAAGTCACCGTGTGCCGATGAAGGGTGATAAATTTAGCCTGTGCTTGGCACTACTGGCAGTAGAGCAGGGAGGATTCTTTAACATGCCAACACCTACTGTGACACGGGACCTCAGTTTTTACCGTCCCATCCGAAAGACGGGAACGGCCAACCGCGGATTGGCACTGCAGGAATCGAACCTTAGACCCTCCGATTCGAAGTTGAACACGCTAACCACTCGGCCTTTGAGTTTGTCATAGACCAATTCCACTTTATTACTTATTGTTGATCATTCCATATGTGTAAATAAAAACCCTTTGATTTATTTATTACTTTAAAAACCACCCAACTAAATTATTTCTATCTTTGCAATTCTGATAGAGGGTTTTCAAACAAAAGTTCTAACACATCACCTACTAACTTTGATTATATTTGAGTCATTGCCAAATCAGGTCTGTTAATGAGCCCAATGGAAATACAGAGACACTTATATGTAACAACTTCCTTAAGGACACGTACAAGTAAAATAATTTCTCTAGAGATGTGGTCTCCATATAGAGGTTGATTTGTAAGCAAATAGTACTACAGTCAGACCGCTTTATAACGACGGTCGATAATCCGACATTTTCACCTACCGACAGGATTTTGCCAAGAGCAAACGTACAATACATTGTTTACTGTCCATATAACGGAATTTACAGCTTCCGACACTGACATAAAATATTCCGAACAAACATGCATTTTTAGTTGGTAAATCCTGTGATACAACGACAAAATTTGTCAATATTAATTGCCGATTACATGTATATGTTTCGATTATTTATTGATTAGTCTAAATTTAAGAGTGACGCTTGTTAAAACAAAGACTCAGCGGCTTCGTACTTACCTGTTGTACACTTGACTGTTACAAAAAGGGTGCTATGAGACACTCAGCTACAGAAATGACTAAAAGACCTGTAAACACCGTCAGACTCGGCTGACTTTATCATTTCTTTATAAGAGCAAATTCGATATAACGACAGAATCCCCAATGGACAAACATGGTCGTCATAAAGAGGGTTCACTGTATTGGGTACAACAAAAAGTGGTCTTTGTGACAGGTGATCTCTATTTACAGGTGCTTGCTATTACAGGTTTTATTGTATATCATTCTTTTTTATACAGCAGAGGTAAAGGTGGTAGCAGCCATTGACTTTGGGACTACTTACTCTGGATTTGCATTCTCCAAACGGGAGGAACCTGACAAGGTTATTACAAACAGGTGGAGGTCAAAAACGGAGGCTCATCTCATGTCAGACAAGACTCCCACCGCAATATTGTTTGATCTTGATGGCAAGTTTGATTCATTTGGCTTTGAAGCAGAATATAAGTATGCGCAGCTGGCAGATGACAATGAGCAGGAGGGCTGGTCATTCTTCAGAAAGTTCAAAATGAGGCTACATATGTGCGAGGTAAACAATTTAAACAACCAGCAATATGGCCGTGATTAGCACAACGGATATTCAACAGATTTCATTGTTTATTAGCCAACCACCATATTGATGGTGGTCTTATCAAATCACCTTTCGTCTATGGTCCGTCGTCCATTGTCTGTAATTCATCATCCATCGTCTGTCATCCATCCTTTAACAATTCCTGTTATCGCTATTTCTGAGAATATACCAAAGTGATCTTTCTTAAACTTTACATGAAGGTTTCCTGGTATAATTATTTCTGACAAAGCAATGCAGGGATCTTCATGAAAATTTGCATGGAGGTTCCCCTTGTGTAAGTAATATTACTGATTAGCCATCTATACAGTTTTAATTTTGTTTACACCCATCATTAATGACTGGAGACATTAGTTTACTTCTGTTCAATCAATCCATCTGTCCATTGGTCGTATCATATTATGGTTTAACATCTCATTCAAGAATCTCTCACTCATATTGAAACTGACAGGAACGTGTGCCTGTGAAGGGCCACAAACTTAGCATCAGCTCAGCTGTAGTTTTTTTGTTTTGTTTTGTTGTTGTTTAACATCCCACTCAAGAATATTTCATTCATATGGAGACGTCACAGTGTGCCGGTGAAGGGCGACAAATTTTGCCTGTGCTCGGCACTTATGGCCGTAGAGCAGGGAGAGTTCTTTAACGTGTTTTTACTGTCTCATCTGAAAGACAGGGACGGCCAACCGCGGAGTGGTGCCTGCGGGAATCGAACCCCTGGCCTCTCGGCTGGAAGTTGAACACGCTAACCACTCGGCCACGGAGGCCCCAGCTCAGCTCTAGTTGTCATGGAGCAGAGCGGGCTCTTTAATGTGCCAACACCTACTACATCAGAAGACAGGAACGGGCAACCACAGTGTGGCATGGATTCAAACCCACAACCTCAAGATCAGAAGGCAAACATGCTCACCACTGCGCCACTGTGGCCCCTGCTGGATAATCATGATACAAAAATACCATATGTGGAGAAAGAATGGGTAATTAAGGGTTACCATGTGACTGTTTTACAAAAATGACAGGATATTGTTGAATCCTGTCAGAAATACAGCAGACTCTGTCTAAATCGATCATCAATGGGAGCGGCCAATTTGTCCGGTTTAGACAAAATCCGGATTGCACAAAAACACTATTTTCCATTGATTTCTTAATTATTTCCCTGGTATTACGTTGAATATCATTAAACCTGAAAGATCCGGTACATTTTTTTCGGTAAGATTTTTTATCATAAACAATCTGTAAGAAATATTAAGAAAAAATAACAACAAATTATCTTTTTATTAACACAAAGAATTGTCACATGCCACACATTTATAAAATGCGTACTCGAACGTAACATTACATTTACCCAAATGTTTACACCATATGTAAGTTAAGGCACCGATACTAATATCGCCAATGTCCTCAGGTACATGTAAATACATGTATCCCGTGTGAATCTTCATGCACTCGATTGATATAGTCAAACTATAGGTCTACATACCTCAAAATAGGTGTGAACAAGTGATTATACAGTGGCTTTGTCTTCTCACTGCGACTGGTCAAGGTAATTGATCAAGATTGGACAGATGATTAATACATTCTCAAAATCTCAAAACAGGTCTGGTTTTCAGAATAGACAGAATACGTATTATACAGTTTACATACTAATAAATACGAAGGAAAATGCCGGGACCAAATGATTTGGCTGGTACAGAAAAGAATCCGGATTCAACAATGGCCGGTTTATACAAATTCCAACGTATCTGTTTTACCTAAGGCCTGGAGTGGTAAGCGTGTTCAACTGCAAATCGAAAGATCTGGGTTCAAGCCGCGTAGCGCCACTCCATGGTTGGCCGTCCCTGTCTTTTGGATAACAGTAAAAACGGAGGTTCGTGTCACAGTAGGTGATGGCACATTAAAGAACCCTCCCTGCTCTACGTCCAGCAGTGCTGAGCATAGGCAAAATTTGTAGCCCATCACCGACACACAGTGACGTCTCCGTATGAGTGAAATATTCTTGAGTGGGACGTTAAACAATAATACCATACCAAACCTAAGGCCTTGCGGGATTCGCCAATATCCTATCAGTTTTTGTAAAACAGTCACATGGTAACCCTATTCTAATGCTCCTTACATTCATAAGTAGTGTTGATTCTCTAGTATCATGTCAAAAACCGTCCAGACGCATAGATTTCCTACTTTTATCAATGACCAAATTACCATGTAATGCGTAAACAATCAGAATGTGACATCATTCTAATAACTAGCAGTGAATCTTGAATACCCGGCGAGTTTTCAACTTCATTGACCAATGAAATAACGCAAATCAAACACCGTGCATTAGAACTCTGATTAAATATGTAAAGATGGGACAAGGAAATTCATGAACATCGACCGATTCCTTTGTTATTCAATTGAAAGTGGCATTAATCACTAAAAAACCCAACAACTTAAAAATGAAACCTGATCAAATCTGGGGCCACCCAGGTCTAGCGGGTAACATCTTCAACTTTGATCATGAGGTCTGGGTTCAAGTCCAAGCCACCCTGCTGATGGCTGTCCCTGTCTTTCGGATGAGATTGTAAAGACCAAGGTCCTGTATCACAGTATTTTTCGGCACGTTGAGTTCCCTCACTGTTCTACATGTTGTAAGAGCCAAGCATAGGCAAACGTTAATTCCTTCTCCAGTACACAGAGACATCTCCATAAAATCGAAAGATTCTTGAGTGGGACCTTAAACAACAAAACAACTAACCAACCAACCACCTAACAAACTCAACAACTTTAAAGAGAAACCTAACCAATTTTCTTTTACATCATTGCAGAACCTATCTCTTGACACTGTTCTAGAAGATACTCAAGGACGAACTAAAAAGGCACTGGTTGTTTTCACAGAATCCATTAAATACCTCAAGGGTAAACTGGAGTCCTCTTTACATATGAAATATGCTGAGGTGAATAGTGATGAAATACTATGGGTCATAACAGTCCCGGCCATTTGGCAAGAACCCTCAAAGCAATTCATGAGAGTGGCTGCTGAAATGGTAAGGCAATAAACCTATCTGTTCTTTTTGTTTTTGTTGTCACATGAGGGATCCAAATTAGCCAGGACTCTGTGAGTGTCCTAGGCCAGTTAGCTTACTATCAGAGGGTTCCAAGCTAGTTAGGACTTTCAGACGGTCTCAAGTTAGTCAAGGCTCTATGGAATGGTCTCAAAGGCTGTGTAAAATTATCTTAAGCTGGTCAGGCTCTGTCAGAGGGTCTCAAGCTGGTTAGGACTCTGTCAGGGGGTCTCAAGCTGGTCAGGGCCCTGTCAGAGTTTCTCTAGCTAGTTAGGGCTCTGTCAGAGGGTTCCAAGTTGGTTACAGCTCTGTCAGAGGGTCTTAAGCTTATCAGAGGGTCACATCAGGCTCTGTCAGAGAGTCACAAGCTGGCCAGGAGTCTGTCAGAGGGTCTCAAGCTGGTCAGAGCTCTATCAGAAGGTCTCAAGCTGGTTATTGCTCTGTCAGAGGGACTCAAGCTGGTGAGGGCTCTGTCAGAGGGTCTCAAGTTGATCAGAGGGTCACATCAGGCTCTGTCAGAGAGTCACAAGCTGGTCAGGAGTCTGTCAGAGGGTCTCAAACTGGTTAAAGCTCTGTCAGAGGGTCTCAAGCTGATCAGAGGGTCACATCAGGGTCTGTCAGAGGGGCTCAAGGTGATCAGGAGTCTGTCAGAGAGTCTCAAGCTGGTTAAAGCTCTGTCAGAGGGGCTCAAGCTGATCAGAGGGTCTCATCAGGGCTCTGTAAGAGGGTTTCAAGCTGGTCAGGAGTCTGTCAGAGGGTCTCAAGCTGATCCAAGGGACTCAAGCTTGTCAGGGTATTTGTCAGAGAGTCTCAAGTTTGTCAGTGTCTTCTGACAACTTTTGTTGTTTTACAGTGTAGTATCAGGAGATACAGATTGTTTTCTTATAACAACTCCTGTAGCATTACAGGCAAGTATCAAGGAGCCTGACTGTTGTTTGTTGTCTTCTGACAACTCTTGTTGTTTTACAGGCTGGTATCCGGGGAGACAGATTGATGTTGTTGTTATCTGACAACTCTTGTTGTTTTACAGGCTGGTATCCGGGGAGACAGATTGATGTTGTTGTTATCTGACAACTCTTGTTGTTTTACAGGCTGGTATCCGGGGAGACAGATTGATGTTGTTGTT
>JACSZP010003442.1:0-17963 GCA_016161895.1 Pinna nobilis | reverse complement strand
ATTACAACAATCACACAGCATCAAAATGCATAGATTGTACCAACATTCAGTAGTGTTATACATTCTCAACAATTTGGCCCCGTGGTTCCCATGTAAAAGACAAGTCAGATGAGGGTTTAAAACCAAGCTACAACAATTCTTTTTTCTGTCCTTTAAGTAACTTGATGAAACAGTTAAGTCCCTATTTTGTGTTAAGATCTGACTAAGCACATTACATACCTCTAATTGCATAATAACATGTCTCTAGCAAAAGTTTATTTTGTGAAGTATATACGTGTCTTTGCGTCCTTGATATACTGCAGTAATATCGGCGAAATTTATGAAGCAAAATAAAAAAAAAGAAAAAACAGAATGCCAAGCAAAAAATAAAAGCCGTAAAATTCTTACAAAATTACAAAAAAATAGCCTGGTAGCAATGTAAGGGGGTGGCAGTTAGTACACATAGGAGAAGTATTAATAATTGCCTATAAAAGGATCATTGAATCGGATCCAAGGCAAAAGTTGGAACCGAGAAAAAAATGAGAAAACCTGTGGCCGGGAATTATGTCTCGCGGGTAAAAAGATGCTAAAAGACAGTAAGTGCAATACATAATGATGAGTCATAGAACAAACATTTTCAATAACAGAAATAAGGTTTATAATAAGAATATAGGTATCTAACATCTGTCATGCAGCTGTACATTCATTATAAAAATGTGGGTATTGGCATGATACCTATATTTTAGGGTAGAAACTTCGTCACTGCTGCTTTAAATTACAGGTGTGTTGTGTACAAGACAGAGCTGGGTTCTGTATCGTGCCATCCTCCTCTTTGCCAATTACACCTGTACCTGTCAGTCTAAACAATAAAGAATAATGACAGAGGTCCCCAAATGACCCCTACCTAGGATATGGTGACATACCTGTTGTAATACCGCAATTCATGGATAATTCTCTCTTCTTGTAAGTTGCGTCTTTTGTATCATGAACAGGTGAGTGTTCGGTTCAGACAGCATTGTTGTGTTGTGCTGTATCAAAGAGTAACAACCTGGGCAACAGACGATATATCCCATATGTTTTACTATGTCCTGATTGATGTTCTTTTTCGTACAAACATTACTTTTTTTTGGCATGTCTAGCGGGAGTGCTCCACTCCAATATGTTACTCTTTTGAGTTTCTATTCTACTCTAAAGTACATGTCACTGTTGGATTTGTCTCCTTTTTATTCTTTCTCTAAATAAAAAGGTAAAGTTGAGGAATAGCTATTGATCTCATATCTCCTGAAGGAAAACTAATAAAGAGTAGGGCAAACGTGGTTCCACAGGGTATAACAGAGGTGGGATCAGGTGCCTTGGAGGAGTAAGCACCCTATCTTACTGGTCACACTCGCCATGGACCCCATGAATTGATTTGGTAAACACGAGTAATACGTTGTCAAAATCAGTTTATGAAGAACGTCATAAACAACTGGTTACATCCACGTATGACTTCATTCGACTCAATGATAGGTTGTATTAACAAACAAGATCGTTATAACAATCATAGAATTCGCGTAAACCTGAATATAAAAGAGACTGTTGGAACCCCTATAAGATCAACTGATGGTGTTAGAGGATATTTTGAATTCGTAGCTATTTCCCTTTTTCGGCCCTATACACTGTTCATGTGTAATTCCCAACAAGTCATTTTTCTTAGACTTGTAGTTCAAGATATCCCTTAAATGTACCTTTTCGCTATATACACCTCATGCTAGAGATTTCTAAATCGCTTATTCAAATAGCACGTGTGTAATGTATAAGATAACGCTAAGTCCTGCACCACGACATCCTTAACTTTAATCACCATACATATATCTGCCGCTGTAAACAATAAAGAACAATAAGGAGGTCACCGTGTGACTATGGTGACACATCTAATGTAGTTTTCTGTCTGAGATGATAATAGCAAGGAGCAATAACCTGTACGAAACGAGCTCTCTCTCATGTTTGTCGTTTTTACTATTAATATTCGTTTTTGTAAACAAAAGAAAAGAAAAGTTTTACATTATAATGATATAATTCAGAGAGAACCGTAGACAATGTGAGGGGATGGTTTGAGTGTATGTTCGTTATTAGGACTTTTTGCGATTATCCTTATGTTTGATTCTTTCCCAACGACATGTTTATCACCTTTCTGTAAAAAAATGAAGAAAAAATAAAACTGACAGTTGAGGAGGTACTCAAGGAATTAAACTGAAATTCAGACCTCCACAAAAGCGTCACAGTAATAGATAATATATATTATAACTTTTGTTATGTTCTCCATGCATTTCAGTTTTTTGCAAACAGTTTGTCTACAATATGATCATGTCAAATTTGTTTGATAATGAAAATCCATTGACTAGATATTTCCACAAGGGTACAGATTTATTTTTAAAAATGATATATTGACCTGAGGAGGGTTTTAATGCATTTTCCCCATTATGAAATTCGATTTTTTTCCATAATGCATTAGTTCACCCCAAGCAATATTCGTTCCGTATGCTGTCACAATTGTTTGTGCAATTAATTAAAAATACATGTTTTAAGTTGTGAGTAACTGAAATTAAAAAAGGTAATGAGACTCAGGACGACAAAGTTTACGTTTGAGGGACATTATATTGATTTTGGGTAATTTGGAGCTAGTAATAATATTGATTTTTTTCGTTATTTGAGTCATTTAGATAATTAACATTTATTTGCACTGCCGGTACACCAACCTGCACAATTGTCCGTGTGTCATATGCCATTGATCATGTCTACTAGGTGAGTGCTGCTCATAGAACTCAGAAATCAATTCATTATCTGATCTTATAACAATGTTCCCTGCATATTTATTTGAAATTCGGTTCAATCTCAATATTAACTTTTAATGCAAATGATGTGAGACATGTTATGTAAATACATCAAAATAATATTGGGCATGGGTCACAACCACTAGGGGTGTGCTTTTATGGTATATCTTGCAAATGTTCGTTTTATAAACATTTTTGATATGATACTATCCAAATTCATGGGTCGTAAAATAGAAATAAGCCAATATTATTTGTTTTATTTTTTCTCAAGTTTAATTGACAGAATTTCATTCGTCTGTCTAGTTCGCGATTACAGTCGAGACTGTCTTAGTGACCCCCTGTATTAAGTGACTCCCTGTTTTATTAGTCCCTTGGAGAGTCACATAAGACAGTCTCGACTGTATTTAAAATCAAGATTTAATGGGAGCAAATTTTTTAGATTATAAGTGAAGAAACTCCTATGGAAAATAGAACTTCATTCGCGTGAGTTAAAGTCTATAAAAAGTACAATCGGGCTCAACGTGGATCACAATTGCCCGTTTCCTAACAGGTTTAGAGTCTGCGTTTGTCCAAAAGGAAAATCACCCTCAATTATTGTGTGTGCCCTTCATGGAATTGGTGTCCAACGGTAACCTTTCGAGTCCATTGGAAGGTAAAGTTCGATGAAAAGGGGCTTATTGGTCTTATTGTAGATCCTATTGGTGAAGGGGAGTCACTGTATAAGTTTTTGCACCAGCCCGCTATCTAATATTCCTCTAGGAGGAATTTAATATCAAGTACCATCATATATTTTCACTAAGTTCTATGGGAAATTTTACCAAAGATAAAAATCACGTCATATTCTTAAAATCTCTCATGAAAACTACTCGGCATTTAAACAATTGATAAATGCCAATATTTTTAGTATTTGTCTGATACCTGCAGTTAGTTCCATGTCAACAAGTTCCATTTACTGAATCCATTTCACTTATTGAGCTTATGACATTTATTGGTATCATTGAAAACCTCTGCATTTTCGCAGCCTGTTAATTTTGATTCTCTCATTTTGAATTATTTCAATTGTTGTATAATTCCGATCTCGTCACTGTTTTGACATATTTGTTTTTGCCTAATGGAGTGATGATTTTGACAGATAATCCGAAGGCAAATATACAACAAAAGAAGTTAACAAATAAAGATGCATAAATTCCCCGTTTATAATTGATGGATTCTGTGGGACTGCGATCACTATTGTGAGCTCTCAGCAGAATGTATGATTGTAATCTGACCCAAATAGATACGAGAGTTTTGTCTCTACCAATTCTCATATGTTGTGTTTGATCAGTGCCACGGAAATCAGGCTATTTTTCGATGGTTTGTCTGTACCATTATAAGTGAACATTTTTCCTTAAATTACTAAATTATCAAATTGAACTGTTCCTGAAATAATATTTGCTTAATATTGAATTCCATGTTTTTTATGATAACACGCATTTGCAGAGTTTGAGATATCATAAATGATTTATGTATTATTTATCTCACTGCTACTGATCCGAGGGTATTACACTCTTCGATGTGTAGGTTTTATCACCACGCATATGTGTAGAATATCAGGTTTTTGTGCACATTACGTGCAAAATATTAAATACAATTTACCATTTAGAGGTAGTCTAATGAATTATCAACTAATCAGCATAAGTGATAACTAAAATAATGGCACAAGAGTAACCATAAATGCATCTCTAGAAAGATACTTTTAGCGGGAATAACTATTCAGCATAAATAACACATTCTTCATAATCTGTATGTGAGGAGTAATAAATAATACTAAGAAAGAATTACTTTTTCATCGTTTAATAAGACATTTGATTGCTTTAAGAACTGATTTATATTTTCCCTTTGTCGTACACCTAATCCCGTTCATTTCTTGTTTACGATTCAGTTTATTCCCGGATTTGAAACATGACGGATGCTGCGCGTGGAACAGGGGTTGCTTACCCTTCCGGAGCACCTGAGTTCATCTCCGGTTTTAAGTGGGATTCGTGTTACCATATTTTTAGTTGCACGTTTTATATGAGTATGTTGATTGCTGTTTGTGGTGTCATTTCTTTTTATTTTGACCATGGTGTTGTCTGTCGTAGAATTTTGAATTTGGAATGCCCCCTCGTTATCTTCTGCTAAGGCTTTTTTATCACATTGACACAAAGATGGAAAGTACAAAGCAACTTCAATTCAGTAATGCAGTGCTTACCTTATATTAAATAAGGAAAAGAGCATTTTGCCTGAAAGTGACATTTGTATCACATCGAAGCATGGTCTGAAGGGTCTTAAACTCAGTCTTTTTCTTTTCTCTAGTAGTAGGTCAATCTTCAAGGTCAAAGTCACCAGGTCAAGAGCGATGGTCTTAGATGGTCATTTCCGGTTCAAAAGATATAACCAAGATACATCTTTTGTATACAGACGCCACCAATCCCTATGAAGAAGTCATGTAGCAAAGACTAATCGTCATTTTCTAGGCTACATAAACCTCAATAAAATAGTATCCTCCTAAATCAAACCTTTTTATAGAAGGCAATCAGGTGAGCTCTGATCGCAGAGTTTCATTGCATTGGCCTTTCATTTATATTTACGTAATGTATGTCCTAAAGAAAGTGTGTGGGGTTTTTTTCTGTTTAACAACCCATTGAAATAAACATTGCTCTCCTGAAGAGTAGCATGGTTACATAATATCAAAAGCATTCGAATTCTTCGAATTATTATTCTTACTTCAGGTAACATGTATAGGTATTATCGATTGTTTTAAATTTTTGAATGACTTTATTGCAAGTTTACATCAAAGCATTTTTATTAAATGAAATAATTAGATCTACAATATTTCCCATACGATCTATCTTATTCTGTGCTTGAGCAACACAGTGATATTAAAGTAATCAACGCCATGTGTTATAGCTTTGTCCACTTGCATGACCTGTGTATATTTCAAAACTTATAATACATGAAAATCACAAAATCGTGGAAACAAACCTCAGAGACAGAACGGACTGAATTATACTTTTCCTGTCTGGTTATTAATCAGTTGTATTTCTGCATAGGCAGGTGCGTGTATAAAATACATCAATTCATTATCGAAATCATTATGTCACCGGTTTATTGTAATAAAATACTGTGTTGGGAGAGTACGGCAAACATAGATCAAGATAAAACAATAATATTTCGACAGGAATGGTATCGATTGCGAGGTCTATTTATTGAACGAACAGGTAAAATTCAAAATAATGGATCGTTGCGGAATCGAAATTTCTTTGTTTCTTTATATTGATCTTTATTTAAAGAATCGTGTTTAAGTAATAATTAAGCAACTGTCATTGTAGATTTTTTAACCTTAGTCGATAAGGTCTTCTTTACATTATATTTGAATGTTTATGTCATGATATAACAGATATCGATGTTCAAGTACATTTTGGCATCTAAAAACTAAACATTTTAGACATACTGCCTTAGATGCGTTTTGCCTGGTACATGCACATTTCATGAAGAGATTGACTACCGAGTTTTAAGTAAAGAGAAATGAGATTTTTGCATTTTATGTTAAAGTATCGAAGTGATTCTTCGAAAAAGCTGTTTCAAATTGTTTCCCAATACCACATAAATGAATAGACATAGTTGTATATAAACGATATAGTTGTGACGTGTAAAAATGGTAGACCTATACTGGATGTATTTAGAAAGATCAATCTTGGTTCTCAATAACTTATACAGAGATGCATTCAAAGGTACAGTGAATAGAGCAGATTCTGTTGAATAACTAACCTGCACACCTACTCTGTTTTAACGTATACTTCATTATTTCATTGCTTTATGGCCTTTATAGATGAATTTATATTTGCATGACTTTGATAGATCTACGTGCTAATTTCAAATTCAATTGTGTTCGGCCTCTCGTGCATACTCGTAGTAGAGCTGTTTCCTTCTATCATATATGCTAAATTTGTTAATGATATAGAAGCTATATATTTGATCGTGGTCGTATGAGCATATGTTTTATATGCATGTTCACCCATTATTATACAGGTGATGAGCTGTTGCAATTGAAATAGATTCGATATCATCTTACTACAAGCACACACATAGTCAATCAAGATGACTTTCCGATCGCTACAATGTGAGGACACGACCTCACCACAACAATTACTAGTGTTAAAAACTAATACGGGGTTCAATCTGATAGCTTCCTGCTCAAATAAATCAGTATTAATAAGGCATTTTCCTGATAACTACAGGGGCACATGTGTCATCTGTCAATGGTAAAATCCAATACATGACTGATACTGAGCGACATTTATTAGATCTCATCCAATATGCACTTAGAGTCTGAGTCTGAAACAAAACAGGAACTAAATGAGCTTTTCATCAAAGCCTGCTCTTACTTGTACTATGTCGATGGAAAATGCTTTGACTAATACACGGAACATGCTTGGTGTACGTAGATATAAATGATGCAGTACGTAGTGAAATTCAAAATTCTTAGTCCAATTTAATATGACTGGTAAAATGGTAGCGACGTATGTTTAATGGACAAGACCATTCATATTTAATATTCAAGGTTCACAAAATAAAGGGACACACAAAACCAAACAGAAAACGTCAGTAATTCAGAAATAAGATCATGATATTTATAATTTGAATTAAGTTTATCAGAAATGGCAACTGCGTAATCTGTATTGTCAACTCGACGCGAGTTTTGACGTTGCTAAGAAATATTAAGGATACTTTGACTTGAATTCCATATGACTTATGTTATCCGTCAGATAATATCTTCTGGGGGAGGGGCTGTCGATTGATGCCTGTGAATAAAAAAAAATGCCATCTTTTCCCAAGGAACATTTGTCACTCTATTCATTGACACGTGTTAAAAAAAACATCGCCACCATTTTATTTTTTATATCGTATGTTTTATATTATTGGGCATGTATTAAAATGACAGGTGTGATTGAAGAATCAATTTACTCTCTTATTATTAACTGTTTCTTATATTGAATGGTTTAAGGTAATTATCATTCTACAAATTCGGAAAAGACTGAAAATAAAAAAGGAAATGGTAAATATAAATTTGTACCTTTTTGTATAAAACAATTAGATAATGGAAATATTTATTAGAATTTCATTAACTATTATTCTCGATTTCTTTCGGATTTTTATTTTAGGGTATTTCATTCTTAAAATTATCATTTAAACTTAAATCATTTTTTGTAAGCTATCAGTTGACGACAAATTACCGTGTAATGGTATCTCGTAGTACTTAAAACACAATCCCATGGTCATAGCCCTCAATTCACATAATATACATGGGACCTCAAAACAGATATCGAATGTCTTTTGATATAGAGATGATGAGCGACAAATTGGTCTTCAAAGGCAGGCGTTGTTAGAGATAGAATGTGTTGCCCCGATCAAATTGAGATTCTTGAAGATAAATAACACAGAATGTCTATAGTGATACGCTGTGACGTTATCGCTCTACGGGGGTTTAAACGTCTGAATTCAAACGCATGACCTCGTGAATCGAGCGTTTGAACTTGATCAATTTACTGAAGCAACGCCAAAGGCAGCATGAATATTTCACGAAGCATGTCACTTCAAAAGAAGAAACAAAACCACACAAAAAAAGGAAAATCAGATTTTTACGATATAAGCTTATTTGACAAAATCCGATTTTGTTACATCAACAAATCTGAACCACTATGGTCACATGGATTTTTGTACATGATATAAAATAGACGATGTTAATATAACCAGGCTCGTTTATTATACACATAAAAAATATGCTTTCTTCACGACTAAACGGTATGCAGTTTCGCATGAAAGCAACAGTTAGAAATTATGATATTGAGGTCAATGAATAGCAAAGCTTATTTCTAAAAGACTTCTTCATAGTCTTCCACAGTCTCCGTGATAGATAAAACCTTTGTTGTGTTAACCTTGAGAAATATATACCTATTATAACAGAAGTCAGCAATTCATTCCTATAATTAAAAAGATAAATTCCTTTTATTTAAGAAAGAGTATTTGCCCCATATCGTCCTCTGTGCTGATTTCCAATAAATTTAATAAAACAAAACAGTCATCAACTGAGCTCGTTGGAAAGCTGCAGAACCTGTCATTCCTAGGCCTAGGTATATAAAAAAAGGTTTACCTTCAGGCGGAAAAGCTCAACCTAAGTTCAAAAACTGTACACAAATTTTAGTGTATCAGTAAATCAACAGAATGAAGCTGATCACACACGACGAGTTATCTGCTGACCACAGTGTCATGTGATCCCCATGTAACACATCAGATAGTATTTCACTTTGTGTGTGTCTATTATTTTGTTCATCCTATCCCTTTTTTATTGATTTACCGATATTCACAACGTGGACGAAATAACTTATTTCAAGCAGTTAATGGCAATTTCTACTTTGTAAATTTCAAGCCTAATAAACATTCACACGAAATTTATCCTTTGGATCACTTGGTGTGTAGGTACACTGCATACTACGGATCGTTCGGGGAAATCTCAACTCAATATCGTTATGATGTCTGACATGTTTACAATTGTACATATGCCTAGATTGGATTAATCATCTTTTAAACCTTTTAAGTCTTGGTAGATTTAGCCAGATTCATAGATTTGCCTCAAATTAATTTACCATATCTTTACACTCAAGAGTGGGTTTCTCTTATATCTCAATGTTGTTCTGTCTTTCTCTTTGCCACAATATTTTTACATTCATCATTGATGATAACTTGATGAATGAATTTTGTCATGGGCAATGCTGTCGTATTGGATGTGCATAATAGGCGAGAGGAGGCACGGACAAAAAGGAATCAAGAAAATGTTGGAAAATTTTCTTCCATATCTTTTTAATATACACTACGCATTGATAAAGACAAATGTTCATTTCTAGAAAATTCTACAAAAGCGGTTCACATAGGCTACAATTATGTTAATCATTTTCAAATTCACATTACCTTATGGCTGAAGGTCATTATTGAAAATTGGTAAAGGCAGGCCCCGGCTTCTTTCGCCTGTGATGTTAATTAAATTGTCCTGATGCACCAGGTCTAAGATATAATTGGTATTTAATCAGTTTGGTGAGTTAAGAATGGTACCAAACCTACTTAACAATTTTCTCTCTTATAACGATTTTTAATGTACAGTATTGCATTGCATTTTGAAATGTTATTTTCTGTTTTCCCGCAGTATCATTAATGATATTGAAAGTCTTTTTTATCAAAAACACGTATCTCATAATCAATGAATGTTGTTCACCACCATCCAATTTATGGGCGTACTAGACTTTTCTCATTACATCTGGCTGTTCAATGCTTTCATACTGATTAGGCCGTGAGGTTGAAATAATCTTTTCTCTATAAAATACTCATGAAGAGTTACAACCTGAATGTATCCGCGTGTGTCCTAAAAATCAATATCCCTCACTCAGGTAAGCGCATTCCAACACTGATCCATCACAAGACATTAAATTAAGATGCAGACAAGCTATTTTGTGCTTCTTGATGCGCCGCTAATACCGCAGTTATAGAATTCTCTAGCAGAGCTCTAAAGTCACCTGTGCTTTTATGGAATACCTGGATAAAAAGGTATGCTCTAGTATTTTAATTTAATTTTTTTATTTCACTAACTTTCAATTTCATTGTTTCAAATCATTTGAAAAATTATCAAATCATTTGAAATATTATCGATTAGTTTCCGTTATCGTTGCCACCAGATAATAGTTTTTTTTTCTAAATCTGTATAAATATTCATAAAAGCATGGGCTTTTTTTCTTTGGGAGGGGGTGTAAACAGTGCATGATTTTTGCCTAAAACATTTCTAATGCAACATCATCTACTCAACGTTTTCAATTGTAATATATGAAAGTTCTTTTAATTTTTTGGTTTATTCCTGTCGGCGGACGGAGATGTCTTTTTACAAAGGCAATATAAACAATTCTGCTTCCTCTCAAAATTAATTATCCTGCATTCCAGTACGTAATGCACATCGGTACACAGGTTGTTTTAAATAACTTATACATAATACATAGCGGAGCCTAATCCCATTATTGTTATCATCAGGTACTTTACGGTAAGCAGCAGAGAAATAAACTAAAATTTGTAGCTACCCTTTTCATTACATGGTATAAATTATATACGAGCAGACATGGAGCTGCAAAAATTGGATCGATCGGACGGATACATTGTGAAGTACATGGACAGGTGCCCTCGAGCAATGAACAAATTATTTCTGTGTGATTAATATCAAGATTAGCCTTCAATTACAATGACATTGCAGAGGTATCCTCATCCAAACCATCAAATCAAATATCTGATAATCTGGGTAGGAATCCTCTATATATAGACGTCATGTCCTTATCTCGTCCACCTCGTACCTTTTTTATTTTTACATAGCTCATTCTGCCATCAATATTTGATTGAAAAACGCAATCACATTTTCAGAATTCACAGTAGGATGTTGATGGTCTTTCAAACGAAAAACGTCGAACTGATGAGCATGCGTAATGCTACAGCTGCTTAGATTTCACCTTAACTTAAGCATTGCTGTTTGATGGTTAAAACTTCGTAAAATTTTTTTATTGGAATTCAAAGAAACAAAGTAAGTAATTTTAAATCATTTAGTTTTAACATTAAACAAAACAGGTCAATTTAAACCAACATAAGATACTTGTATTAATTTTATACAGTCAAACACGGATATACTGCAACTTAAAGGGGTGAGTGTTTCTTTCAAATAAACAAGGTTTTCAAAATTACCAGGTTAAAAGTAAGTTAGCAAGGGAATGAACATTATTCAAAATTAAGGGGGTTTTCAATATATCAAGGATCAATCTCAGTGTATTCGACTGGACCTAATTATATCAATATATATATATAATATCATAGGAAGAGAATATTGCGGAAGGCCTTTGAGAAGGTATTACTTCCTTGTTATGTATATATTAATAAACTTTAAAAAAAATTATTTCAATTATTATTATAATATCTTTTTTGTTTTGTATGTATGTATGCTTGTGTTTTTGTAAGTAATCTTAGTTTTTGAATTTGTTGGTATTTCCTTTAAGTTCACCACGGGTTCCTTTTATTTACGTCAGTGGAATAGGCTTAAGGTAATGATTATATCAATTTATTTTCTTTCGACCTTTTCCAGAATGTTCGGGAATCTAGACACAGCATATTTAGACATTCTTACCGCTATGATTACGTAATAACATGATGATGATATTCCCTGTTCTTCTCGGATGTAATTTGTAGCCTGATTTTATGAACTCTATAAATGATTCAGAGACTTTATATTTAGAGGTCACCCCGTCCTACATCCAGAGAGAGCTACATATCCATCCATGAAGATCGTAAAATCTAATCCATGAACTCGTTGTTACTACTGCCTGTTGGATTCTGCCTGAAATATTAGGCCGTTGTGTGTAATTATTATACCTAATATGTTTAATTGTACGACGATATAAGAGCCTCAAAGCCAAAGGATGAGAATGTTTTAATACACAGACTTTCCATCACTCTTCTATCTCGAGATTGTTGCTTTCTTGTTGTCGTGGTTTAAGTGTTTTCAGCCAACTTGTAACCTATGAATTCTATACAGGTTTTAGAAAAAAAAATACAGTAGAACCTTGCCAAAAGACCACCTCGCTATTAAGACCATCAAAATTCAGTCTGCTTATCAGTTTTTAGGCTATTTCAACCTTACTTAGGAGACCACCTCACTAAACAGACCACCTCACTAACCAGACCACATCACTAATCAGACAAATTTTAGCCGTTCACTTGAGTGGTCTTAATAGCGAGGTTCCACTGTACCTGTGCGAGGTAATTTTATGAGTCAAGTAAATCCTAGATGAGGGAAGTCTGTTTAAAAAATCAGCCATGTGAAAATAAACCAGTAATTCTCCCGGGTAGACTCAAATCCTCCACCAGTCTGTCCTAAGTCCAACACTCGTCTGTGGAACTAAAGCAGACTCTCTCCTCGCATCTAGTAGTCTTAATGCTCTGTGCCAGAAGTACAAAAAGTAAGCACAAACTACGCAAAACTAGTAAGGATATTTATTAGGTATCAAACTTCTTGCCAAGTATTCGGTTTAAAAAGCATCCATTAGCATATTTTTGCAATATAGTCAAAATTATAAGATATCGGGTGTTGACAGAGAATTGTGTGTAGGAACTTTAAAATTTGACCTTGCCGAATAAATGAAGACAGAAATTGGATAGGTATATAAATAATAATACAAACTGATACAGGAAAACATTGCGTGCTTTTCAATTCTTAAGAAGACCATTGCTTATTTTCCATGTATGAAGGAGAGCTTGAAGTTGGGAAACGTATCAACTGACAATTAATGACTTTTTTGTTTGTTCGTTTGTTGTTTTGTTTTCTTGTGGCTAGCGTGGTCGACTTCGAATCGAAAAATCCGGGGCCCAAACCACGGTACGGTATGCCGTCCCTGTCTTTCTGAAGACACAGTATAAACTGAGGTACTGTGTCACAGTAGGCGTTGACTGGTTAAAGATCCTTCCCTGTTATACGGCCATAAGTGCCGAGTATAAGCAAATTTTGTCGCTCTTCACCAGCACACATTGACATCTCCATATAAGTGAAATATTCATGAGTGGGTCGTTAAACAACAATACAACCAACCAGTTATAATTTTGAAAAGGATAGCATATACATGTACTTATAACTGAATACCGCCTCTACGACTCTACGACTTTAGATCTTTTTGGAAAATCAAATCAAATGAATCAAATGAAAAGGCCATTACATGTAAAAATCAGAGATCTGATTACATTATGTTAATCTATCGGTACATATACTTTACATCATATATTGCTTTTTATGCTATGCTTCGTCTGAGATAGGTCATATTACATTGTAATGTTTCAAATACATTTTCTACTTTTCATCTATGAAACTCATCTTGAAATGGGTTTTTTTTTCGGGAAATGTAGTCACAGCTACTTAGTCCAAATAAATTCCTATCTATAGAGGATGAATATGTTCGTTTTAAATTTCTCTCTCTCTCTCTCTCTCTCTCTCTCTCTCTCTCTCTCATACACACACACACAGAGGGAAAGCAATGTATCCGATTAAACAAATCTTCCTTTGCGATGGGCATTATCTTTTTTGAGTTTTAACTTTTGCTTTATTAAATCTAGAAATGAAACTTAGACCACTTGTCGAAAAATTTACAAAGTACATAAAATCGAGCGTCAGATTTTGAACGAGATGAAAGTAGTGATATCAAAGTGATATTCTTTTCTGACAATTGATAGATTTTCTTGGGAGATTTGCGATTTGGTCTTTGAAGTTTTTGTTGTCAGTACTTTAGGAGACATATTGAGCGGTGTAAATCATGCGATTTAATTATTTGCTTTCATGTATCGTTTTGACAACCGAAAGGGATATGGTATGTTGCGTTACCTTTCAGCAATACCCATGAGTCACTTATCATTAGATGACATAGGAATCATACTTAAAGATCCATTGCTTGTGTAAAATCGATTCTCAATTTTATCGTTATGGAATTTTAGATTATGGGTTGGTATGTCCCAAGAGAAGACACGTAAAAGTCAACAAAATAGACATCTTCTAGGCGTAGATCCATATAAGTCCCTATAGTACCGTGACAATACTGGTATGTTTCAGTTCTTTTACGTCTTTATTTCTATGGAATCTACAATAGTCCTCGGAATCATTAGGTCTAAATATACATACAGAAGAAAGAATTTCCATCGTCAATTGTAGAATCTGGATGGGAAAAGGATAAGTGCTATTAATACAATGTATGTGGTATAACAAGTCCAAATATCAAATTCCCAATAATGGGCATTGCCTCATTCCGGAAACCTGGTCCCATCTTATTTTGGCTTTGCAATTGTATGTCACACTGAAACCGTTATTTCCAACTCGTCATATTTAATAGGACTAGGGTTATTGAATGTCTCTCGGTACTTCAAGTTTATCTTAATGCATTTTTTAAACTGTAGCAAAGAGCCGTTTACATGAATACGTATGTTATGTTATTTCATTTGTATCTATTATAAATTGATTTAAATAACTCGATTTGATACCCGCGTTATCTAAACAAAATACTTCCAAGAACAAACTAGAGGACGTTTTGTCCTCTTCTTAACAAAATTCCTTTATAATCGTTACTTTAACAACAAAAATTATTCCATATAACTTTAAAATGAAAAATTAACGAACTTATCAGGTTAACTATTTGAAGGATGAAAACGAGGAAATATTTGAAATAGATCAAAGTTACAAAACGCCCTATACATTCTCAAAATATCAAAAACAATAATAACTTTACTTCAAAAGGGCGGTTTAATCCATTTTCTATCATGGACCAATACAGATTTATTCTCTCGAAGCTTCCAACTCACAAAAACGAAAGTACACGTACAGCTGAATTTTCAAACATTACTGTATCCTACACAGTACGGTTCTTTTACTTCTATTTTGTTATTGTCATGTTGCTTATCGTCCAAATCAAGAAAATTTCACTCATATCAAGATATATCATACCATATCCTGGTAACTTATGCAAATATTATTGCGAAAATGAAATAAGAAAATATTCGCAGATAAACACAAAGCGACCCATTTGCAAAAGTAAGGTCCTTCTTAATTTTTTTTTTCAAAATACGTGTTATACAATACTCGTTGTGAATATATTAATTTTCTTCTCTAGTAGTTTCCACAAGTGAATGTGAATTCTTCATAAAACACTTGAATTTCTTATCATATAAACAACAAAAAGTGTACATGTATGATCTATTACATCTCAGTAGCATGTTCTGTATGGTCCAGAGCTCAGATATCAGCATTGTTTCTTGATAAGGGAGACAACTTATTTCCATAGTTCCAAATCAACTAGGTATTCGGTATTCACAAAATGTCTGCAATGACAGTCTTTAGGTAAATGATTTTCTAACAAATCGGTCATTTCTCTTACATTTGTGCGGGTTTATAATCAAAGCACGCCCATTAACACTCCGCTTTCTCAGTTATTAGTATTAGAACATCTTACTGACAACATTGAAAATCAATATAATTCTTTTTGCGCAGAATTTGTTTTGGCTTTTCATGCAGTTTTAAGTACATGGTCATTACATTGAGGTATGTTCGAGGTATTCGAAGGTGTAACTAAGTAATGGTGTTTGATTAATGCATCAAGACATCCCCGACCATCTTATAGAGAATTTACGAGGTTGTGTAATCTGCTATGTGTGATAAAGCTTCATTAGATATTACGTAACTCTGATTGGGGACTTTCTCGTAGGACAAAGTGTACTAATGAATAATGCCTGTAACTAATGAAAATTATACGTCCCTCTATAGTTACGATAGCAAAATATGTCAGAATTACTACCGTAGATTAAAATATGTCAAACTCCATAAGGTGCTGCGAATATCAAGCGTATCAAATAAACATTCCATAATTTTGTATGGTTGCAATAGATGTTATTCACATTTTGTGGTCAGTAGAAGTTTCTCCACTTAAGTTTTTTTTCAGAAATTCTAAATTCTGGTAAAACAGTTGTGACCCTGCTTGAAATATCATTTCGTGGTTGCTATGAAAATATATTTCAAAGCTAAAAAGTATAATCCTTCCTGGTCATTTTCAATCATATTAGAATGACATCAGTCTATCATTCATAGTTACTTCTTAAAAGAATCAATTTAATGTGCGCCACATATGCACAAGAAGAGTCTGTTGCGAGTAGACAAATAGATTCGAAATTTAAATTAACGAAATTATTTCCCTTTTTTCCGAAAACATATTTTCATAAACTAATTTCATACATTTACCACGGAAATGAAAATCCAACAAGCATGTAGCATTCTAATAATAAAAAACATGACAAGACATTTGTCAATTTTAGAAATAGATTAACTTGCATTGACATGCGCAAATACAGTATCGCCCTTTTACATCACTGGGTGTGGTGAGTGATGATTGGTGAATGAATTTACCACAATATTTGGCAGAATTATTTATATTATTTAAAAACAAATTAAGAACATAGATATAAATTACTATCAAAACATTTTGTATTTCACTTAAATTAGTTCCTTATTTCCGTATAGCGTTACCTAGAACTTTTATTTTCAAGAAAACATTACAAAGCAAAGGTGCGAAAATATTGGTCATCTATGATCCCTCCACTACTCATTGTACCAGACAATTTCTGAATGCAAACATTTTGTCAACAAGTTATGAAATGTATCTGAAACAAGTAGGCCAAAATACGAGAGAAGACTCTCCAAAATCATTTTTGACAATATAAAAGTAAGAAAGGAAAGCCTACGGATGTTTGTCTTTCATCTTCAGAAGTGATACGTCTGCTATTCATAGCAGTGATCTAAAGTACTGGGAGAAGGTGGAATGAACAAATGAATGAAGTCATTGTGACTTTGTGATTGTCAATATCGCGTTAGTTCAATTGAATCATGGATAAAAAGATTGCATAACGGTGCTTCATGAAATGTGATCTCAATTCCCATGGTGGACATGTGTTTGAAGTTATAACCTTTGGGTTATTCGGTTGTGTATCGTAACAGATATCAGAGTCATTAATCTGACTGCCTTGTGATTAAAATGAAAATATGGCGAAATAAAAATGATACCTAGGGTAACAAATATTAACGTAAAACGATGAAATAAAATCGGTGTTCATTGATATATATGGACTGCATGTTCTGCTTATAGCTTCAGTGCTACAGACAGTAATTCGAGTTCTTTTGCAAAAATATCATCCGATAAAACCAGAGTCATAGGTGCTTCACAATTCAGAGATTCCGATTTTATAGATTATGAAAAATCAAGTCTTAGCGATAAAAAATCAATTTACGTACGCTTTGCACAACCTAATACATTTTATTTTCATCTTTCGACTTTCGGCAAGTTTGATATCTGTCTGGAAAAGGTCCCTGAACTCGAAGAACTCGAAGATGTTTGATTCTTTTTTTTTTATTTTTTATTTCAGGCCAAGTTCGCAAGTTTTCATTCAATTGTTGGCATCTAGGTTAAAGGCACAAAGTACAAACTCTCACTATCAATCACGAATGTTTGTTTATATATATATATATATATATATTGATTCACGTCCATATCTTGT
>JACSZP010003440.1:0-18867 GCA_016161895.1 Pinna nobilis | reverse complement strand
ATAACAAGCAATATATGGTACTTTTATCAATTTTTCTATTTCAGTTTTGTTTAATCTCAGATTTTCTGTTAAAATTTAGGGTTTTCCTATACATGTACATGTATGAACCTACATGTATAGTAAAACCTCTATAAATTGAAGGTGGTCCCTCCTAAAAACCAGATGGTGAATTTATTTCAATTTTCTCCTATATTCTTGTATGCTTTTTATTAAGACGTGCTATCAATTTGATTAAAATTTCTATTTAAGTTTTTGAGAAAGTAAATTAGACTCAGCCTCCTTAAGTCTACTTAATTCTTTTAAGGCTATTCCCACCTCATTAACGAGACCACCTCACTAATTAGACCAGTTTTAGTCGCTTGGGTGGTCTTAGTAGCGAGTAATTTCTATTGAACGTCGAGGTCATACTTCCCACCTCCGAAGTATGACCTCCACGTTTCAATAGAAATTAAGTAGCGAGGTTCTGCTGTACATGTGTGTACCTAGCTGTATACCTGTAACTAAATGTCAGTAAAATATAGTGTCAAAACAAAAACATTGTGGCGATAAATAAAATGGTTTGAAAAATATTTGTCAAAACTGCAACATTCACTTACTGACCTAGCAGAGAATAATGTCATGTCTTTCAAAGATAATTCATTTCACTTGATCAAATGGGACAATGTTCAAAATGGAGAACTTGGAAATAATTGTCCCAGAATACCTCCCAACAGAAAGGAGTGTCAACAGTAATTGTTCATGCTAATGCGTTTTCTCTGAGCACAATTTTAAGTCAATAAGTGGTTAGTGACAGTCAGTGTAACGCATAGGATTGAAGCAGATTAGGCAATGCCAATGGCAATGGGAATCCTTCTCTTGTTCTTGCCCTAGCAATGTTTGTTCAAGTCCCTGATCAAAGATAAATTCAATAATTCCACTCACGACAAATGTGTTCATATTTTTCAAAGCTTCTAGAATTCCAGTTGTAGCTGTTTCTTTGAAAATTGGAAAATAAGTTTGTGATATACTAAAATTTTGTTATTCCCTCCGTCTTTCCGTGTGTTCACGTCATTAATATCTGTTTATGCAGAAATTTAACGTCATTTCCTGTGCACGAGCTGCACCGAACCCGATCGTTTGTAGACATAATCAAAGTACCGTGAGTACTGAAAGAGATTATCGGACAGTGTGGAAATCCAAGGTTTTTGCATGATATTATACTTTTATTGTTCATTCGAAAGGTTTAAAAGCATTGAGGACCATGAATGGATTCATGTTCACCGAAAATTTCTGTTTCGCAGTTGAAAACAAATATTATGAAGGAACACTTGTAAAGTAATTTTGGTCGTGGTTTCAGATCCCATATGTAAAATCATGGTTTATTTTGAACAGAAATAGATAGAGCAAGTAACTACATGTATTTTCATGGACATTCCACATGTACTAAGTTTTAGCATATCAAATTTTGATTTGAAGTCAACACAAAATGTGAATGCTGATTTTGCTTCGGGTTTGGCATTTTATTTTCTCTTTATAAATAAAGACTGGTCACCAGTTTCATTTCAGTACTCAAGGAAATCAGTAGCTGATGAAATGCTACATATATTTGAAAATATAAACTTTATTGCAAAGAAAGGCGAAGCATGATAATCGATTAAACAGGGGGAAAAAAGGTAAATATGGTGAAACTTTACCTGTCAAGTACTATTTTGTAAAGTTGAATTGGTTCAGCAGTTCATTGTAACAATATTTGTCAATAACATCTCCATGCAAATCTTCCAAATTTAAGTAAATATATGTTCATGACATGCAGAAACCCCTGGTATTTGTACTTTTGTGCAGATCTCATGCTTTGTGTTTTTGTAAGGCCACTTCAAATTTTAACGCCCAATCCAATGGATCAGAAAAATGATCTATGAATTATATGATGATACCGGGTAATCAAACTCTTGACCTTCTCGCAGTTTCTGGTCGGTACTACGAATCACCGAAAAGACGGTAGAATCACCGAAAAGATGGTAGAATCACCGAAAAGACGCTTTACAGTGAATAAATATGATTTATTTTAGCATAAAATGATGAATATTAGCACCAGAAGTAATTATTTTGTATCATTTATTTGTTTTAATCCGTTATTTGGTGAGAAATCAACAAAATAAAATTGCCTACATATAACACTCCCGATTATGGACAACATTATGGATTTGTATACCACGGCCTTACAGAAGCCATAGGATCATCTATTAATCGGCAATTAGGCTTAGGTCATACAGGTGATTAAGTGTGAATAAATACAATAGCTACTTCACTTACAGACATTCATATATGTATACGATGATTGTCTATGAGCATGCAACGTACATGTATACATTGTAGATCAAACTATCAATTAGTATAGATCATGGTTCTTGAAATTAAACAGACATTTATGAAAGAAGATTAATCAAAGTACTTCATAATTTAAATAAAAAAGTTCATCAGGGGTGTTAAATTGTACAAACAAATATTTGTCAGCAAACAAAGCAGCACATCACAATGGTGGCCATCAGTGTGCATGTTATCTGTTGGCGATTTTCTTTCGTAATTTCTCTCTGAATTACTGGTCAGAATAAGTAAATGCACAAAATAATTGATTTTTGTGTTAATATTAATCATTTAAACCAAGAAGAAATCAAGTTTATTAACTATTAAGCGTCTTTTCGGTGATTCAAGTGTCTTTTCGGTGATTGTACCGTCTTTTCGGTGATTCGTAGTACCCGTTTCTGGTCATAATTATAATCTTGAAGAGAGTCACTCATCAGTTGTCAGAGCACAAATTTAGTATAGATCTTGGTTGTTTGGTGGTATTGTTGTTTAACATTCCACTGAAGGATCTTTCATTTTTATGGAGACGTCAGCAATGCCGGTGAAGTGTGACCAACGTGGCCTACATGTATCCTCGGCACTCGCTATTGTGTAGGGAGGGTTTTTGAGGTGCCAACACCTACCATGTCATGGGACATTGTTTTTTACTGCCTGATCCAAAGGACAGGGACAGCCAATTGTGGTGGGATGCAGATACGAAACCATGACCTCACAAATAGAGGGTGAACATGCTTAAACCATTAATAGTGTTGAATCTAGAGCAACATACTTACATAGCATGGCGCTGCACCATGTCCTTTTTCTGAAGCACCATGCCCTTTTTTGTCAGTGCCATGCCCTTTTCTATACCAAAACTTAACTATGACCTCTAAGACTTGTAGACTAAACAAAATCAAAATCATTAAATCTTTCTGTTTCTTAAGCAAAAGGTGTTCTATTAAATCATTCAATGAAAGGTATTTTAAATGAGTATGTGGAGGATATAAAAGCACACATAACTGTGTAGGTGCCCTCAAAACCAATTTTCACGCATTTTAAGTGCCCTTTTGCACATGGAATTGTGTGCCCTTTTCAGTTCCTAGATTCAACACTAATTAAGTCATGACAGCCTTTGAGATTAGATCTGTAGGGGATAGAAGTAGAACAGTGGCATATGGAAAATTCAGAATAAAACTAAAAAAAAGGTACAGTTTCATCTAATAAAAGGGCATGTCACTGAAGTAAAGGGCATTTGATTTTTAGAAAAAGGCTGTGTCGCTCTATATTCAACACTAAGTAACTGGTTTGTTCTGCATTTTCTGTTGATCACCACATTCTGTGTACTGTAAATCCAGTAATTTTCGTGGAACTTTATTTTAGCGAATCAACGGTTATATAATTATTCGCAATACTTTATTTTCGCGCTTGTGAATTTTAGTTCATTAATTTGTGTTGTTTGATGCATTTAAATAACAGGTTATTATATCTAGCGAGGACTTTATTTTTGCGAGTGAGTGTTCTCGCGTAATTACGCGAAAATTAAATTCTCGCAAATATTACTGGATTTACAGTAATATCTTATAAGGACAGGAAAGCTAAAATTATTTAAATTTTCAGGGGAAAATTAGACATTGAAAATGGATGGTATTCATTCTGAGTGGATGAAGAAGTCATATGAACTTGCAGAGGAAGCGTTGAAGTCAGGAGAAGTCCCAGTTGGTTGTATACTAGTTTACAAAAACGACATTATAGGCATTGGTCGAAACGAAGTAAACGAGACCAAAAATGCAAGCAGACATGCAGAAGTAGTCGCTATAGACGCAGCACTAAAATGGTGCAGTGGAAAACACTTGAATCATAAGGAAGTGTTCGGTAAAACAGTACTCTACGTCACTGTAGAACCCTGCATTATGTGTGCAGCAGCACTGCGTCAGATGACTGTGCCACTTGTGGTGTATGGTTGTGGCAATGATAGATTTGGTGGATGTGGCTCTGTTTTGTCAGTCCATGATATGAATATTGACAGCGTCGGACCGAAATTCCAGTGCATTAGTGGTGTCATGACTGAAAAAGCGATTCATTTGTTGAAAGAATTTTACAAAGGTGAAAACACAAATGCGCCCAAAGAAAAAAGAAAGTTAAAAAAGACAGAAAATGAATAGACAGTTAGAGCCTCCTTCAATTCCGGGGTCATTTTGATATTGATTTTAAATTTAATTGCAGATTGGCTGTATTGCAATGATGGACCAATAGTGTGAGTCGGAAGATGAACAGACTCAAAATTTGTGATGTTAAAAAGTTCATTGCCATGAATTTTATCTGACTGAGACTTTTTAGATTTTTTGTTTGTATTGGATACCAACCTAAGATTGTCTTTTCTACTATTTATTTTGTGCACTAGGATTAGTTATTCCTCAGTTTTGTTAAACTACGGTAAGAGTACATAGGAATTAGCATTGTTTGTTTTATTCTTGACATACCACTGTCTACCTACTATTTGTGATAAAAAGTTCAGCTGACGACTGACCAGAGAAATCAGTTAAAACATTACACCACTAAGGTGTGATCGAGACAAACAATTTTTTTTAGTGCATTAACTTCAATTTTCGGAGGATTTTATACACGTCGCAATAAACAATGAATTTCGGAAGATTACAACTACAGATTCCAAAACTTAATCGCTGTCTCAGTAACTCTGCAGGCGGATCATCGGAAAGGACCAAAGTTATCATCCTCGGATGTGGATGGGGAAGTTACAGTGTACTGAAGAACATCAAGAAGAAGATCAATGATGTCATCGTTGTGAGTCCTCGGAACCACTTCCTGTTTACACCTCTCCTGGCCAGCACCACAGTAGGAACATTAGAATTCAGGTGGGTACTACATGAAAATAAGTCTAACCTATTATAAGAGACCATTTGAGGGAAGGGGCAAAATGGGTCACATATGACAAGTGGTCTCTTAATTCAGTTGATTTCTATAGGAAAAAGTATTTGGGTAACCATGAATTTATTAAACACCATCACCATGAGATATCTTTTATAAAGCAGTCTTGATGTAGTTTTCATAACAAGTGTCACACTACATGTAAGTGTTGAAATATGACTCAAGTGTTTAGACTGGTTCCCTTCTGATCTTGTTGTCATGGTTTCAAATCTACCCTGCACTATTTCAAGGACTTATAACACACTGTTTATAAGTCCTTGACTATAGTTTGCTGTCCTTGTCTTTCAAATGGAACATTGAAAACCGTGGTTCCTTCTAACAGTAGGTGTTGGCACTTTAAAGAGCCCTCACTGCTCAATGGCCATAAGTGCCAAGTATAGTCTTATGGTGAGGTCTCCATATTAGTGAAAGGTTCTTGAGTGGGACATTCAACAACAAGAAAACCCACCAAGTGTTGAAATACATGTACAGTGTACCTAGTATTGAAATACCAAAGTGCTAAATACCTGTAGTTATTAAATTTAATTCTTGTGAAGTGATTATAAAGACCTAATTTTTGTAAGTTGTGTTGTACATGTATTTCATTTGCTAACCCTGTATCTGCTTTTGTATTTCAGATCAATCATCGAGCCAGTGAGAAATACTATATTTAGACAGAGCAATCATTTTCATCTATCATACGCCCGCAGTGTTGACATGGAAAAGAAGATTCTAAGATGTGAAAGTACCTTGAAGCCTGGCCTGGAGTATGAGCTGAACTATGATAAACTAGTCATCGGAGTTGGGACCCTGACTAATACATTCAACGTACCCGGTGTTCGTGAACATGCCTTCTTCTTAAAGGTAAAATAAAACCTCACCTAAGCACAACCTCACTTCGAAGACCACCTACCATTAAAGAACATTGATATTTTTGGTTATAGTTATTCCTACAGGGCTCACTCAGCCAATTTCTTTAGTTATACTTTCCTTTTTGTTATCTAAGATCTAATTTTATCAAACCTGAAGTCCAAAATATTTCTGCTCAAAAATGTTACTCTCAATATTAATTTTGATGGGCTTTGAGTAAAATTTTAGGCTGACATTGCTAAGTGGTTAGTGTGTTTTCCTTCTAAACGTGTGGTTATATGATCTGGTCCATGTATGGTATAGTATTGTAATGCTAACCACTCGGCCACGGAGGCCCTCTGATCCAGATCATGCTGTGGTTGGCTGTCTCTGTCCTTTAGGTGAGACATTAAATGTTGACCTTTAAAGATACATTTGGACTCATTTTTCATCTTCACAGAATTATAAAATTGAAATATCACATTTTCACCAGCATATAATTAGAGGATGTAGCTGATAAAATAAAAAAAATATGCACACAATATATAGATATCGTCATTTAAAAAATCAAAAATACACGATTACGTGTTGTATTCATTTCCCACCATTTTAACAGACATGGCTGATACCTATAAGTAGGGCAAATTACGCGAACAAAACATGTCCAGCACAGACATTTGAACTTTGATTTGACCATTTTCAATGTGTAAATCACTTAATTACAGTCGAGCCTCATTAATCCGGACGCCAATAATCTGGATGCTTCACCTTCCAGACGACATTTCCATGGAACAAAATTTTCAGATTGACTTGCACATTATGATATGTACATGTATGTTTCAGTAATCCGGACGCTTCATTTATCCGGCCAAATATGTTGCACTTCACCTGCAGTGCCGAGTGGTGATCTCTCCTTACAAGTGAAAGATTCTTGAATTGGATGTCAAACAACAAAAGAACCAACTAGTTGGACAAGTGTTGACAATTATTGATTTAAAGACGTAGTAAATATGTAATAAACTCACAGTTTGGATTGTCATTTATATATTTTTTCCAAAATTGAACACAGGAAATTGCTGATGCACAGAAGATCAGGAATCGCATTCTGAACAACTTTGAACTGTCAGTACAACCCAAGATAGAAGATTCTGAAAGGAAGCGGCTATTACACTTTGTCATTGTAGGTGGAGGACCCACAGGGGTGGAGTTTGGAGCAGAATTGTATGATTTTGTCCAGCAGGTAGGTTACAGTAAAACCTGTCATTGAAAGACCAACTTCATACAGCCATAGATGTTTGGTCTTTCAGGTGATGTTTAACCCTTTCAACCCCACAAACCGAAAAAGACTGATCTAAAACAATATAAAAGAACATACCATTCTGATACTTGGGGTTGAAAGGGTTAAGACTATTTAAAAATGTTTCTTTATAAGCAGTCTCAAGAGACATTGATCATTCATTTTAGTTTAAACATATTTTCTTACCATTAGATAGAAAAGGAATTGGGCAACAAGTTTTATCAACATTACATAGAGCCCTCTCCCTTTACAGTCAACATAGAACATTTTGTCATAAAGATGGCAAAGATGTCTTGTCATTCAATTTTAAATTGAAGATGTTGATAATGATATAAAATGTAAGAAAAATGATGAAAATGACTTGAAGAGGTGATGCATGAAAACTCTAACTAAACTTAACATATTTTTTCTGTTGATAGAAAATTGTCAGATATAATACAAGACTGTTCAGGTCTCAAACACCACATCAGTTGGAGATTTCCAAACATGATAACCTCAGATTTCTGTCACTAAGTTACCAGACACTATAAATTACTGTTCTTATTTTTGGCTGGACATAGTTCGACATAGTATAGTGCATTTCAGGTTTCCACTTTTCTGTTTGTAGGACATCGCTAGACTTTATCATGAGAAGAAAAATGAAGTTCGAGTCACTCTCATCGAGTCCAATCAGATTCTGAGTTCTTTTGATGAAAGACTGAGAAAATTTGCTGAGAGAAAGATCAAAGCCAGAAACAGGTTCACCTTATTGCAGTCAAGTGTCACAGGTTTGACTACTTATTTCTGTTTCATATTTCCAGTATTACAGTCATCATGGACTAGGGGCTGTGATGACTCAGCAGTTAGCATGTGTACCTTCTGATCATGAGGTCGCGGGTTTGAATTTGTGCCATGTTTTCCCTATCCTTTGGATGAGACTTTAAAAACTGAGGTCCAATGTCACAGTAAGTGTCTGAAAGGTAAAGAACCCTCACTGCTAAATGGCCATAAGTGCCAAGCTAAGGCAACATTTGTTGCACTTCACCGGCATCAGTGACGCCTCCATATAAGTGAAAGATTCTCGAATAAGACATTGAATAACAATACAACCAACCAACCATTATGGACTAACACCATCTCTCTTCACTACAATTTCAGTCAGGGTTAAATGTTAAATCTGTGAAGGTGTCTTTGATTTTGTTCAATTTTGTTCGACTTGTTCAATTTTACGACAAAGCTCTTCACAGCAGATTTATACAAGTGTATAATTCCATCTCTGGCAAGAAAAAAGGGACATCTTGCGGGGATTTTCCTAAGCTGTTTTTGGGTCCGGTTACCAGACCCATTCCCAATCGAAAAACGGACGATATTTTCCCAAATATGAGTGCGAAAATTTCCAATTTGGAGCTGGAATTGTTTTCGCTTGAATAAAATGAAATGCCTTTTATTAGAGACGGCTGAATTTTATGAAAACCGGTCACTTCTTGTAGCGTAAAAACCATTTATTGTAGCGTAAAAACCATTTATATAGCCCTATCTTTTCTCAGTGTCGTCTTGCGCAACTTCCGTCTTCATTATAGATAGTTTTAGAGTAGGTTCGGATTGAAACAAAATTAGCTTACAGTTGATGTTTTTTTTAATTCAGTTCTTAACAACACCAGTCTAATATAAAGACATCAACTCAGCAAATGAATAAAATTTTGATCAACTAGTATAATATCTAATTATTAACCATAAAATCAACACTGAAGTGAATGAAATAAGCGTAGCTGTAATCGGCATGTAAGTCATGTACCATTCCCACACCGATTAATAATTTAGAAGCTACGAGATTGGACAGTAAATATCGTATGCTTTTTCTAACTTTGTATCTTTTGTATGCATACAAATATTTCAGAACACCATATGTCAAAAAAGAAAAACTCAATTTTTTTAATCAAATGAAAGTTAATAGGCGGTAGGAGATTAGAAACCGTTACTCCATCACTCCATGGCAACAATGATCTCCGAGCCCTCCCCCTCAGGCACATCTTGCTTAACCCATCGAAATATTTACTGATACAATACTCTGGTCAATAGGCCACTTGTTCACATGCCAATGTCTCTGAAGACGAAGATAGACTTAAGATTTCCCCAGAAAGTTCCTACAAGTGTTGCAAAAATACTACTGGTAAAACGTACATCTTGATCCTCACTTGTATGTAGAATATTGTCTAGTATATTAGGCCTAACACAAAAAAAGAAAAAAATATGCACTATTAACAACAACTTGCCAACCTAAAAAAATCTTTTTATGAGGGAAATTTTCCAATTTTATGTGGGATACTTCAAATTTTACTAAGAATTCCTAGGAAAATAATTTGTATTTTTCATGAGAAAATAAGTTTATGGTACATAAAAAAATTAAGTTATATTAATTAGGAGACATTATCTGTTCTTTTATTTTCTGAAGTTAGGGGAAAAAATTCCCAATTTGACCAAAATCGCACTTATTTTACCAATTCTTCCGGACCCTGGGCCCAGTTTAAAATGGGTAGGAAAATCCCTGTCTTGTTTAAGCTATTGACCTAGAAGTTTTTCTCTTCTTGTATGATATTTGTCAGACTGTATATTTCAAAGAATAAGTTGGAGGGGGGGCGCTCCACGGATGAAGGTTAGAGCATTGTGTTTAAAACCATTCAGTTTCTCACCTCTCATCAGCATCAGTTCAAGCCTTACTGGAACCCAGGTTAAACATGTTTAAAAAGTTTGACAGTTTACTTGTGAAAGGGGGGCCTCCGTGGCCGAGTTGTTAGCGTGTTCGACTTCGAATCGAAGAGTCCGGGGTTCGATTCCCGCAGTGCCACTCCACGGTTGGCTGTCTCGGCCTTTCGGATGAGACAGTAAAAACCAAGGTCCCGTGTCACAGTAGGTGCTGGCACGTTAAAGAACCCTCCCTGCTCTACGGCCATTAAAGTGCCGTGCACAGGCAAAATTTGTCGCCCTTCACCGGCACATGGTGACGTCTCCATATGAGTGAAATATTCTTGAGTGGGACGTTAAACAACAACAACAATTGTAACCAGATTCTCTTCTCCACAAATAAAAACTGGCAGCCACCATATGACTGAAAGATTGTTGAGTGAGGCATAAAACAAAATGAAATAAAACTGAGAATAAGGGATCCTGCTTTCTGCTTGCAGAGGTGACAGAAGACTGTGTAAAGTTGAGCACCGGGGAGACTCTGCCTTGTGGCCTGGTGGTCTGGAGTACTGGAGTAGCACCTAGACCATTTGTAAGGTCTCTAGATGTACCAAAGAATAAGTCAGGACAGGTAAGAATCACATACTCCCTCAGGGCTCACCCTGTAGGTAGCCAATTTAGCCATTGACTGATTTTTGGGGAAATTGGCTAAAAATAATTGTTATTGGCTAATTTTCTGGCTAACAAATATTTGTTGCTATGTAAAAAGGGTATCTATTGAATAATCTCATATGTTCAAATAAGTTACCTGCAGTTAGAATATAATTTAGCAAAAGTCAGAAAATACCGAGAAGATGATTCAAAATATATCTGAAATAATGCCCAAAGTGGCTAGCAGGTATTAGTTTATGTAAATTATCATAAGTATTTCACATACTAACAAATGTTCATTGGCTAATAAAATTATCAATTGGCTAATAAAATTACCAATTGGCTAAAAAAAAATCTTGGTTGGCTAATTTTTTGGCTAACAGTTTTCTGAGTCCAGGGTGAGCCCTGCTCCCTGTGTCATACATGTTAGGTATTACATATAATTTTATCTATACTCCTACATCAGTAATACAGATACAGAGCTTTCTCTTGAGCATGATTTCTATGCCTCTGACATGTTACATCACTTTAGGGCTCTCAAAATAAATACTGTAGATCAAGAAATTTTCGTGGAGTCTTATTTTGGCAAATCGGTAGTGACATTATATTTTCGCGCGTGTGTAGCTAAGTGAGGTAGGTTATGTTGTATGGTGCATGTGAATTCAAGGTTCCTATGTTTAGTGAGAACTTTATCTTCATGATTTAGTGCTCTCGCATAATAACGCGAAAATAAGCTTCTCGCGAATAAACCTGGATTTACAGTATAAAGTACAGCTTTGGTGAGTCAAACTGTAATAACCTGACTTTCTTGCTCTATCTTTTCACAAAGGGCTCTGCCCTCGGAAAATATGACTTGTCGTGGGTAAATAAGTCTGCATGTCTCCCTACAAGCAGTCAATAAATGTATAAGTCTAATCACAGTATCAGTAGATATTCTAGCAAAGATTAAAAAGTTGGAGTAAAAAATCCACTTCTCCAATCGAGCAAGTGTTTTACAAAAATAACTCATCTGACAGTTAAATTACCTGGTATTGGACAAATATTTATGTTTCACCCTAAGCATGTTATGATATAATTAATATTCAAACAAATTAAACATTTTATTAAGTACAGTGGAATCTATCTTGATTGACCAACCCTACAGATATGGAATTCATAAATGTTTTCTTATCAACACAAATGGTCTGTCAAGACAGGTTTCATTGTACAGTGGATTTGGTGTATAACGAAGTCAAAGGGGGTTGACTTTTGACATCATTATAGGCATTCTTCCATTTGAGCATCAGAATTTATTTAATATATAGTAATCCTTTTCAGGGATTTTATTCACACTGAATTCATTTTAAGCCGATTCTTTATAGACCTACTCTTATTTATAGACCTACTCTACTGTATTTGTATTTCGTATATATGTTTAACATTGTTTATGTTTGTTATTTATTCAGATATTGACAGACAGATACTTGCACGTGTTAGGGGACCCCAGCAACAGTGTGTATGCGCTAGGTGATTATGCTGATATACAAGATTCACCCATGCCTTGCACAGCTCAGGTAATGAAAATGGTCTATTATTACTCCATTTATGAGTGGACATATTGTATTGGATGATACCAAATCAGTAGATAGATCACTGTTCAATAGCACAGTTTCCAAGTTATCCAAATACCATCTACAGTCCACAACTAGATGTCTTGCAAGCAGGGGTGTGAAAATATGTGTTTAGGGCACTTGTCCTTGGGCAAGTATATTTGAAAATCTACTTGTCCAGTACATAGATTAACTTGCCTGTATCATTAAAAGTTGTGAACCTATTTAAAATACTATTATTTCATGGACAACTAAAAAGCAACAATTCATGTGTCCAAGTACTCAAGGTGTCAGGTTAGACAAGTCAAACATACTATTTCCACACCAATGGCAAGTGAGTTGTCACATACATGTATCTAATGCAGTTCTGATGTATGTGTGAAGTCATAATTTAAAACATTTTTTTTAACCTGGTCCCATCATGCTTTATATCATGCTCCTTGTACTTTTTATGGCAGAGGTTAAATACTATTAGCATAAACATATAAAAGACAAAGAAGATCCAATTTTTATACGCCCGTTGAAGACGGGTCGTGTTATGGTATGGCATTGTCCGTCCGTCTGTCCGGACATTTTCGGCAGTAACACAAAGAATTATGGCCGGATTTTCGCCAAACTTTGTAGGATGCATCATTGTGTGAACTGTTCTCAGGGGTGTGAAAATATCGCCATTCTGACAATATTTGGCAGAGTTATGCCCCTTTAATTCCGAAATAGTGGAATTTCATGTGTTATTGATATCATATGAAGATGTGCATATAGTAATGTCAAGTTGTTACGGCAATATTAGCGATGGGCTTATCATGTGCTTCAAGGCACTCTTGTTATTGAATTGATTCCCTTGGTTCAATACAGCACATGCTAGCCTCACAGTCTGTCAACAAATGTTTGGAATACTTCACTATGCTTCACTATGTTTTATAATTACTAATTACAGATTAATTACTAATTACAGGTGGCTGAGAGACAGGGTAGATACCTGGCCAAATGTTTGAGTTTTCCAGACGGAACGATGAATGAATTTGATCATCAGGGAAAGATTATGTTGGCCTACATTGGTGGATACGAGGCTCTTTCTGATATTCCCAAATTCAAACTCCAGGGTATGTACTTTTTACATTTTTATGCCCCTAGAAACAGAGTTTTGGGGGCCCAATTTTTTAGCTGTCCGTCTGCCTGTTTGTTCACAAAAACTTGAACATTGGCCATAGCTTCTGAATGGTAAATGATAGGGTTTAATATTTCACATGCATATTTCTTGCAACAAGACCTTTCTGTTGGTACAATAATTTTTTACCTCGTGACCTTGACCTTAGACTTTGACCTACTTGTGAAAAACTTTAACATTTGCATAAGATATGACTAATGCTGTGGTGTTCTTAATAGCTGCTTTATGGAGGCATCAGTGTTTCACAAAGACATTTTGTTGTATGTCAATGTACTGCTTAGTGGTCCATAAGTGACACATATAGACCAAATTTGGGGCCGTTCACAGGCACTGGTGATATCTCCACATGGTGATCTTACATGATACTTCTTCCCTCGTCAACATTTGAATTTTTATAACTTCAGAATACTGTTCAATCAGTTATCAAAAGTTCTGTTTACCTCATCTTAAATAAGTATCAGTTTTCAGATCTAGTCTAAATCACTTAAATGTTATAAAAAATATTATTACACAAGAAATTGTCCCATATGTAGTGTAATTCATGTCTATTCCTTGCCACAACACTTTTCCTTTTAGAACAATTTTTTTTTTTACTTTGTTACCTTCACATTGAGGGGTCTCCATGGCCGAGTGGTTAGCATGTTTGACCGCGAATCGGAAGATCCAGGTTCGAGCCAGGTCAGTGCCACTCCACGGTTGGCCGTGCCTGTCCTTCGGATGAGACAGTAAAAACCGAGGCCCCATGTCACAGTAGGTGTTGGCACGTTAAAGAACCCTTCCTGCTCTACGTCCAGCAGTGCCAAGCATAGGCAAAATTTTTAGCCCTTCACCGGCACACGGTGACGTCTCCATATGAGTGAAATATTCTCGAGTTGGATGTTAAACAACAATACCATACCATACCAGACCTTCACATTGATTCACCCTAAGTTTGATTTACATACTAATACTTGATAGCCTGTAAGAGTTGCTTCATTTATATTAAGCACATGTACCGGTAGTTCAGGCAGCAAATTCTTTTCAATGATGCTAAGTTTTTGTTTTACGTAGTGACCTTGTGGTCCACTTTGTCTCGTGTCAAACTTCAAGGTCATTATCAAAATTTGACTTAAAAGCTTATTTCACCCACATTTTCTCATAGTATTGAGAGACCTTGATCATAATTCACACAGGTATTACAAATGACAGACAAGTGCGCACGGATTTTGATCAAAATGTCAAGATCATTCTCACTTTTTGAATTGAAAGCTTGTTTTGCCTATATCTCCTCCCCCTATTGAGTGACCTAGATTGTAACTCACAAAAAATATTATCCCTCTTAGAAGAAGGCAAATCGTTTGATAATCTAATGGTTAAAGTTTGCCACGAGGAACATACATCAGCTTTATTGATTGTCTTGTTTTTATACATGTAGGATTTCCATCATGGCTGCTGTGGCGTTCTGCATACTTGACCAGACTTGGAAGCTGGAGACTTCGGATGCAGGTTCCCTTAGACTGGACCAAGACTTTACTGTATGGCAGGGATACCTCTAGATTAGAGTAATAAAGGACTTGATATTGTAAACTACAAGATCTATACATTATGATATATGCAAAGTTAATAAACCTGTGATCAATACCTCATTAAAAAGTATAATCATTAAAAATTTTCATAAAAATCAGAGCTTTGAAGGTTCATTTATGCTTTCCAATAGATTCTGACAGTGAAATTTAGGCCCACTGTCAGTGACTTTTTATGTAAAATCATTCATCTCTAAAGACAATTGAATTACCTAAGTCACCCATAAATGCTTCTTCATACCTTGGATTGAGGTTATATTTCACTCTAGTTTGTGTCACAACCTTGAATCAAAGTGATATTCTTTATCCTACATCATATCATCAATGTCTAAGTACATTTAAGAAATTACGGTATCATTTTTAGGTTTATTTACCATATTTCTCACTTTAAGTTTTGCTAACAGTAAAAACAGTAAAGGTATTAAAAAAGAAGTATATTACATTTGAAATAATTTCATGATAAAAGAGAATTTTTTTTTTTTATAATTTACATTATTTAAGAAATCCAGTGATATAAAACAACTGCAGGGGGTAGATGGGTTACCGGTATTTGTCCAATTTGAACAAGTCTTGGTACTATAGATTCGTTCCAACCGGAGGTTATGTTCATCTTTCACAGTGGGACCTCGTTAATCCGGACACTTTCGTTCCCAAGAAGATTGGATAAATGAAGCATCTAGATTATTGAAATGTACATATTGAAATGCCCGATGCAATTTGAAAGTTTGGTTCCTTGAACATTTTGTCTAGAAGCTTAATCAGCCGGATAATTGATGTCTGGATAAATGAGGTTCAACCGTATATGTTAGTGTAACTAGTGATTGAGCCTCTAATCCTCCGCAGATGAAAAAATACATATAATGTGACGAGAATGTAACCTTTTCTTTTTGTGATATCGTGTAGCTTTGTTAAATTGTGATCTCATTTTTTTCTTTTTTTAATTATCTGTACACAAGATTAAATTCAACCCTTGCCGCACAATGGCCAAAAGTGCCAAGCATAAGCCAAATTTATAGTTCCTCACCGGCATACAGTGACGTAGCTATTTAAGTGAAAGATTCACAATCATGAGTGGGACATTAAACAACAATATCATCTATCAGCTGAATGATAACATGGAGGTTTTTTTTCTTCGGTTATAGACTTTCTCATATTCATCTTGTTAATTTTGATAATGTTATATGTTGATATTTCATATTCTATTGTTTGATATTTCAATCTATAGTATCCATAGTTTCTGTGTTGAAAATTAATCATATTTTACTAGCTTTTGAAATCTTGCTATGTTTTTATGTACAATGTATATGTTTAGCTGTACAATGGAATCTGTCGATAGCTATTAAGTCCACCTTCACATGCTAGTGCATGTAACAGAATAGGCAAGCTCGCTGTGACTCTGTGATTAGCGCATTCACCCTCTGATTGTGAGGTTGTGCGTTCAAATCTGCACCATGCTGCAGCTGGCTGTCCCTATTCTTCGGATGAGACAGTAAAAACCAAGGTCCCGTGTCACAATTGGTGCCAACTCATTAAAGAACCCTCACTGCTCAATAGCCATAAATGCCAAGCATGGCCAAATTTGTCGCCTCACCAATATAAGTGACGTCTCCATAGATATGATAAAATCTTTAGTAGGACGTTAAACAACAATACAAGAACAACTGGTCTGTAGGCAAGATTCCACTATTTACACAAGTATATCTAAGCAACAATAATGTCTCAGGTTTCAGTGTTTTATTCTATATTTTGCGGTTCCATGTATAATTCATAAATTTATCTTTAGATATTTTGTCAAATTTGGAATATTTTTAGACAACGGGTTTGCAATAAATAAAACTATTGTTTGTGAAATAACTATGTGTTGGTCTTCACTTTTAAATGATGTGCTTTACCTCAGAAACCCAGAACCATATGAACAGAGTGATATTCCTATATTCTGCCTAAAGATAATTATTTTTAGGGGCTGTATTTGACCATTATGAAATTATCAACCTTAAGAATATTTCTGTATATAACCAGCCATTAAAATGACATGGGTATGCTTTTTTTTAACCTTTCTAAGCATGCAATACAAATTAGATAAATTAATTTATATATTAACCTGTACACAGGCCTTTTTATTTTTTTTGCCCTTGCAAACAGTTTCGTCCTATTTTAAAATTGCCCAGTCCCGTCATACTTCTGTTTGATAAATTTAACACTTTGAGTTCACCCAATGTTGATGAGGGGAAAGAGGCAAAAATAAAAAGGAGGCGAAAAATTCCCTGTATTCAATATTTCAGCTTCAGTTGATCGACACAAATTTCTTACTAAGTGCTTAGATGCACATAGTACCGTAGCTTGAAATTATACTTCTGTTGACAAAGTGTGAGGCTCAGATGGCTTGTTGAACCGGACCAAACTGTTGCCTGGGGCCTTAGGCCAAAAGACAAAATTTAGTCCTAGGGTCTTGAGCACAGGGGAAAACGTTCATGCCAACGTTTAGACTCAAGTCTTCAATGTTCCAGTCTTCATAGATTGAAAACCACAATCTGCCCTCAAACTTTTATTAAAAAAGTACAAAAAAACATTAGAGATTTATATTTATTGATGGTATAATTCAGTTTACATTTTGTAAGAATATGAAATGTGTTTAAAGTAGCCCATGTCTGAAATCTTTTATGTATTTCACCAGCATAAATGAGCATCAGAAATTTACATAAGATAAAATCTTTATGGGAAGAAAGGGATTTGCAAAGGTATGTAATCTCCATAAACATAATTGATTATGACAGAATATGACTTAGGTGTAGGTGTTTACTATGTCAATGACAAGTCTACAATTTCATTGTTGCACATCCATGTACACACAGCAAGAAAAAGAACTATTCAAAAAGAAAACCTCATCATAGGCATAAATAAAGTCTGCCTTATAAAATATCCATGACAACGTTTACAGGGTTACCATAGCAATAAACCTATGATGACATCACAAAAGATTAAGCATAACGGGAAAACAATTACAATAATAAGATGCGTTTTAATATGCAAGTTTACATCGTTACGAGATTACCACAGTATTTCAAAATACTGACATTTGTCACACAACTGGAATGTTTTGTAATATGCACAATTCATTTGAAGTATATTAGTGGTATTCATGATATCAATATTTTGTAGTTTCTATATGTCCAGGTTATTTCTCAGTACTAACACATCACACAGTTCTTCTTTCTTTGCACATACAACAGTTTTAGAGTCTAATTGTGTAAGATGGTGTCGATGGCTTGATGTACGCCCCCGTAGACATCCATAGCTCGAGCTTTAAGGGACAGCTGAAAAAGATACAGAAGAATTAGATTTATACACATGTACCCAATTTATGATGCAAAAGCAGAAGAATTAGATTTATACACATGTACCCAATTTATGACGCAAAAGCAAAGGAATTAGATTTATACACATGTACCCAATTTATGACACAAAAGCAGAAGAATTAGATTTATACACATGTACCCAATTTATGACACAAAAGCAACACTACCATGCTTGCTTGGTTGTATTGTTGTTGAATGTCCCATTCAAGAATCTTTCACTTATATGGAGATGTTGGGGAAGTCTGATTTTAGCCTATGCTCAACATTTCTTGTCATTGCTCCACAGTTGGCAGTCCCTGTCTTTCAGATGAGACAGTAAAAACCGAGGTCCTGTGTCACAGTGGGTGTTGGCACGTTAAAGAACCCTCCCTGCTCTACAGCCAGCAGTGCCGAGCACAGGCAAAATTTGTCGCCCTTCACCGGCACACGGTGACGTCTCCATCTTAGTGAAATATTCTTGACTGGGACGTTAAATAACAACACAACA
>JACSZP010003437.1:0-10248 GCA_016161895.1 Pinna nobilis | reverse complement strand
TATATATATATCATGTATCCTCACAACTCCAGAAATCCTACAGAGCTACATCGGACCTCGGTAGGCGAGTTTTTTAAAAGTTGTTTCTTATTTTTTGAGAGTGTTTCATTCACTGATGGTCAGTGGTCTTTCTCCATGGAAGTAGTAACCGGGATATTACGTCATAAAAGACAGATGCAGCTAAATGAATAAAATAGTCGAAAATGTAAAAAAAGGAAGAAAAAAAGCTACACAGCCATCTAAATAAAAGGTACAAAATATTAATTAATTAGAAAATAACATTCACGAATAACAAAAGTACGTAAAATCAACGTTCACAGACATTTATTGTGAATGTTTCCCGATGTTTAGATCAGCAAATTGAACATTTCACAAGATGATTCAAAAGGAAAAGCACTAAGGCGGTTCATTGTTATGTCAAACGTAATTTGTCAGGAAAAAGAAAACACCACCTTGATAAATATACGTATTAAGAAATAATCGAACGTGATTCTTGAATCGATTAGAGGAAAAACTGTCATCCCCGCCAATCAATATATCATAATTGTTCAGGTAACAACTAAGCCTGACGTAGATATAGCCATAAATCCTAGCTTATTAAAATATAAATAAGATTTTTATGTGATTAACATAATTATAATGCTAGATAATAATGAACCTGCCATAGGAATGATTTTTTTTTATTGCTTTAATAATACACACAGTACTAATGATAATAGTAATTATATGCAAACAGAATAATAATTAATAGAGTGAAAATAAGAAAAAGAAAATTTTGAAATAAATCATAATTTACGATTCTACTTTTATAATTCAATCTTCCCGAATCCGGTCTTAAGGTTATGGTTTTGCAAATATTTCAAATGTCGTTATCGCATAAGACGAAGTCCTTAGCATGAGTTGTAACTTTTACAGACTGCATCGATAAAATATGTGTAAACATATATACATGTTACCAAACATAATTTTGGCATAAAACTTAAATAAAAAGAAGCCGACAAAATGAAAATGAAGGAACTAGTAAAATTCAAGATTCAGAGTTTCATAGAACAAAGTAAAGTGGAAATGATAACGCCCCGACAGGACAAACAAATGCCAGTTTCATATAGGATGGAAGCAGGGGCCCGTTTCACAAAAAATCGTAATCGTAAAAAGGGGAAGTAGAAAATACCAAGGGGCATTCAAAATTTTATAAAATCCACAGCAGTCAACACCATGGCTAAAACAAAATGAGATAACACTACAAAAAGTAATCAATAAAACACTAAAAACTAAAAATAGAGTAACACGAACTCCATTAAAAGCGGGATTGGTTCACGTGCTCCGGAAGAGCAAGCAACCCCCTGATCCGCGCACAACACCGTTGTGTAACTTTTATTTCGAATCAAAGGTAAATATCTAATCCGGTAATCGTCGTAAACGGTAAAAGAAGGACGTAAAAGAGCAACTTTTCAATTCACCAATTCATTTTGCATGTTTTACGATGAAATTGACAAATAGTATTTCCATGAATTATGTAAATAAGATCTCTATTGAATTAAAGTTGTAATTTGTCAGATAATCAAAACTGGAATTTCATGCGCCTCCGAATCAGTGGTTTGAACGTAAGATTCTCTGTGAAGGTGCCACAAGTGTCTAGAATGAATACACATATCGTTTTACATGCGCGGAACCAGGGGTTTTTTTCCATGGGGTCGACATTTTCCAGGTTGGGTTGAACTTGTGGCAAGAAAAAGTCCAACCTGTAGCAGGAGTTGCTTAACCTTCCGGAGCACCTGAACTCACCCCCGGTTTTTAGCAGGTTTCGTGTCACTCTATTTTTAGTTATAAGTGCATTTCTGTGTGTATTTTTGTCTCCTTTTTGTTTAGGCCAAGGTTTTGTCTGTCGGCCACTTTTTGAATTTGGAATGTCCCTTGGTATCTTCTACTTTACCCCTTTTATTAAAATGAGCATCTATGTATTAATTACCAGGTCCCCTCGATTTTCCCTCCCCCACTTTTAAATCCACGCATGGCTTTAGCTTGACTGACAAACCTTTGTACATGTATAGGTATTATGTATTCAAAATTCATCTATCATAGGGGCATACAAAAATCAGGAAAAGAAAGTAAAAGAAAAGTGAAAGTAAATTTGCATAAAAACGAAAGTAAACCCAAAAAAGGAGTGAGATCTGGTAACCTGGAAATGTCAGAATCTCGTTCTTGTCAGCAACATCTCTAACTTTCGTTCTATCGTATTAGTCAAATAAAGTAAATTCCACACAACGATATAGTTAAATATTCTGAAAGGTAAAACTTAATTGGCATTAAGGCAGAACATCGTCCGTGAAACAGGATAGTTACATGTTATTTTGTATGAAGTAGTTTCACAACAATTGAGACACTCCTTGTAAGACGTTTTCAGTCGATCATGCTCAAACTCATGGCTTTAAACCTTGTCTACAAGTCTTTCCAGTCTGTCATGAAAGTCAATGTAATGCAATCTTGCGCTGGTACGTGTATAGCGAATTAACTGTGATATGAATACACCATCACCGTAGTGGTGGCGAGATGTTTCTTTTCATAAAGGAAAAGTTTATGATACTGATATTACAATCGTCAGTTTGTCATAGAGCCGGGCGATCATATGACCACTTTATTATTATTCTCTGTGGCGTGTTTCTCTTAACTTCTAAGTGACTGGGATATACGCTTGTATGCTATTCCCTTCGCATGAAGAGCATGGCCACGAGTTAGTTCTAAGTGTAATTGTCGAGGGGAAATAACTGTTGATGGTCGGGCGTCAGAACGACGTATACATTCTTGAGAGGACAGGAGCTCAAAGCATTCCATAGAAACCACAAATTAAGATTGAAGTTTATAAAAAAAATTATGGAAGATGATCTATTATGTCTACCAAATTTCCACACACCAAAAAGTGAACCCACCTATCGTCAGATATGATTTCACAGTAATGTGCTAAGACAGTAGGTAAATCCTTTAGGCACAACTACCATTGGATGAGAGATTAGAGTCCATTAGTAAGTTTGCTGATGTAGCTTTAGCTTTATCTTGAAGTAAACCATTACACTGAGTTACCATGGATGTATCCCAATAGTAATTGGCCTCTTGCTTAATGTCATCACACCTACACATATTTTGTTTTCAAGAATGTGGTTTATCGTGAAAACTATTTTCTGCGCTAAGTTTTTCTTTGCTAGAAAAATATGTGTCGGATCAACATTTTTTGTTTTCAGGAATAAGCCCTATGTTTCATCATGAAAAGTTATCTATTGTGTGTGTGTGTGTGTGTTAGAAAATTAAATATTAGCCGAATAAAATTGAAGAATTACAAATGGACACTCAAAAACCAAAGTCCTACAAAATGACAAGTCCAAGAAAATGACGGTCTCAAAGTATAAAACAAATGCAAATCTCTAACGGGATGGGACCAGGTGTCCGGAAGGAGTCAGCGTCCCCTGTTGGCATGTCACAACCGTCGCAAAAGTTCCATATAAACCCTACGAGTTCGGTAAAAAGTCGATTTTGGTTGCAAAAGAATCATATTTTCTTGATCTAATTAGCTAAATGTAGTCACTGGAACGGTAAAGAATGACCAACTTGCTCGGAAAAAATGCAATCAAATCTTAAATAATTATCAAAGTAGAAGAACCAAAAATTTAGATGATACTACGTATTCTTATTTCGCTAATGGAAATAATCAAATGACAGTAGTCCTCACTTGCATTGGTCTTGTCTCTGTCGAGTCAGAAAATGTTGCAGGCTTTCTACTTCTGTGACCACGAGATTTCTAGCAACTAGGTAAAGAAAGATAAAACTCTTGAAAATAAAAATGGATTTAAAGGCGCCAGTTTGCAACGTAGGCTCATTTGAAAATCTACTTTTTTTAATCTAGTCAATTTTCGCGATATCAAAATACAGTAGAACCTGGATATGTCGAAATCTTAGTGGATTAACAATTCCTTTCAAATAAACTGAATTCATAAAAACCGGGTTATCATTTTTCCTCTCAATCAGTTGAATAATATAACCGACAATCATTCATTTCTCATGATTAATGTGCTTCGGACATTTACTGGTAATATACAACGCAAACTGTTCCAATTTTATTGACAGAATATAACAATAAAACAGGGTTTAATATGAGTCGGTTCCACTGTATTTATCATTTTCAACATTTAACATTTTTACCTTTTCTTAAAGAAAATATACATATGCAATGGATCATCGTGTTTAGTCTATAAAAATATGAATTAGATAACAATTTTCGGGAAAGCCCGTTTTCATAAATCATTGCAATTTGGCAATAAAGTCTTGAATGATATTGCAATGGATCACATTTCCTTATCGATGATGAAAAACCGCGTCACTCAATCTCGCCACTTTCTTATAAATCACTTGCAAATGACAAATTTATATTATTTTGACATTTTGGACTCCTTTGATTGGTTGGAATATCATCATTTTCTTTTAACTTGACATAATTAATGCAAATTATTCAAGAATTGTATTATATAACTAGCAAATTTCGCGTTGTGTTTATAAACATCTGAAGTTCTCAAGAAAACTCAGGTAAGAGTTTACTTTTTCTATTCTTTTGGTAAGCAATTAGATATCTTTCATATTAATGCATATCTTTGTAAAATCAAACATTGAGAAATCTCATACTTGTTCAATTTCCTCGGTTAATTTGTAATACAAGAACTAGAAAATATTGAAAATACTTTTTTTTCAATTAAAATATGTAAAAATTAAGTAAAATTCAAGTATAGCGCAATTCTTTCATATTCAATATCAACAAAATCTTGATATTCGTCTTTTGCTTTTTTTAAATATAAAATAAGTAAAAAGTAAAAGTAAAATAAAATTCAATTCAATGAAATCTTAAAATTCGTCGTTTGTGAAATACACCTACGTGAGAATGAAAAGATTTAATATTTGTTCTGTGTATGACACGCGCATTTCTTACTACTCCTTACAATACAGTTAACAATTTGGTCTTTCAGAGTTATTCCTGACACAATGATCAAGGCAGTATCTATTCTACTGTTCGTGGTGGTGGTCAACGCAGATTATAAAAAATATGGATCCAACTATCTGTCCAGGTATGGACTGAACAGCGATTACCTTAGCTCTGGCTATGATTATAATAACGGATATCTCGATGACTATGATAACGACTACGATGGATACAGCGGATACGGAAATTACGGCTACGGGCCTGGATATCAAGGCTATGGGAATGTCGGATATGGATATGGAAATAACGGCTATGGAAATGGATATTTCAATTATGGGAGAGGCTATGGAAATCTTGGATATGGAAACATACTTTCCAGCTACTACAATGGGGGGCCCTACGGTGCTAATACATATTATGGTAACCCAGTTAGATCATATTTTCCAGTTGGAAGGAGACATGTAAGTGTTACTTAAACAACTAATGCTTTTCGATTGTTCATACTGTATACCGGGTTATTTTCGCCATGCCTTATTATCGCCCTTAGACACTTGCAAACAGTTTCGCCCCATTTTAAAGGCGCTCGGTCTCGTCTTATTTCTATTCAATTAATTTACTTTTTTGAATTCGCGCACTGGCGGCGATAGCGAAAGAGGCGAAAATAAAACGGGGGCGAAAATTTCCCTGTATACATCGCTTCTGTTTGTTTTATGTTTGTTAAACGATTCACTCATGAAATGTGTACTAAAACGTATACTATATGCAGTTGAAGGGCTACACATTTTTAAGGATGAGCAACACGTAGGGTCAAGGAGCATTGGGGGACTTTTCTGTCTCACCACAAGGACAAGAAAGCTCCAACCATGTCATATTATTTTTTAAAAAATCGAAGACGAAATTCTGAGAAGTAACAAATTCATTTATTCGCTTTAAGATAAATCGGTATTGAAGTTTTCATTTCAGATTGTATCTTGAACGTATTTTCCCCCTTCTTTACACTTTTCGCGGATACTAATTTTATTTTTTGTTTTGTTTTGTTGTGTTTTGTTTCGTTTTGTTTTGGTTTTTTTAAAGGCACTTCCAGAATTTAGAAATGTTTTTTTTTTGTCGATTTATCTGCAATACTGCCAATGTCCACATTTTCTCTTTTTATCTAAGATACGCATGTATCTAAGAATTTTGATTGATAGTGATAAATATCAGTTAAATACTGTATAAAGTCTAAACTTTGTTTTTAATAATGTTGAATCTCACTATTTTCAGAGAAAGAAGGCCTACTAAAAAGAAAGCAAGTGACGACAGATCCCCGACGCAATAAATGTGATACACGATTTTATACTGAAAATTAAATCCTACATATACATGTAATAGATTTGTCTTATTTAATGTTTTCAATGTAAGGAGGAGACTCCAACAAATTTCTTGATATAATGTGCACGTACATCAGGGACAAAGGGACCCTTTTCACAATTTATTACTCGTAATCGTGATTGATCAACATTTTAAATTATCATATTTTGCACATTTTACGAAAATTGTACTTATCAATCATTCATGAATGTTATAAAATCGGATTCGGACTATATCGATTTCAAGGCATAGATTGTCCAAAACAAATATAAAGTTCTAAGGACTTCTGTCTTACGAGTGTTTTTGTGAAAAGGGACTCAACTGGGTGTTTGATTCGAGCATCTGATGAATAATATTTTATTATGTTCCATCCATAGATAAGATGTGTAATGAAAAGACACACACAATAGATAACTGACATACATTAAAGTAAAACATCATTGTATCTTCTATATATGGCTAGCTTCACATATGCATATGCAGTTCCGATATAAATTGTATATCTAAAGTCGAAATGATAAAAAGTCTTGTTATTCATTGGATGTCTTGGAAATCAAATTTCACGTGAAACCGATCAAAATGATTTTATGTGACAAAGGAAATACTATTAAAATACATAGAAGCGTACATAGAAGATATCAAGGAGGAGACATTCCAAAGTCAAACACTACGACAGACAACACCATAACCAAAACAAAAAAGAAACGACACCACGAACAGGAATCAAAATACACATGAAACACTTAAAACACGGACCCCACTAAAACCAGAGGTGAGATCAGGTGATCCGGAAGGATAAACAACTCTTACTACCCAAAATCTGATATGTTATTGTGGGACAATTGGAACAATTTCTCATGTAGGTCTTTTCTAATCATGAAGCAAAACGGTATTAAGGACGAACTTAAAATTTGGCTACTGTATTTCATGTTGTTCAGGATTAACTTTAACCAGTTTGCATTTTATTGAGAAATAATTCAGTTTGAGGCGATGTACACTTTATAATTTGCGGAGCCTCACACCATATTATTTTGCAATAAAATGCAAGCTTGATAAAGTAAATTCTTATGATCTTATTAGAAATAAGAGTCACTTGGTTTCACCTTTGAACTATCAACAATAGGTTCTTTTACAAGTTGTAAACTGGACAAACCAACACGAACAGAGAAATATATTCAGCTAGCTGGGTTACTCCTAGCAACCGTTAACCACATCGTCCGACAGCCATGATGTGAATGTGTACTACACCTGAAGAGGTGTTTTTTTTTCTTCACGGAAAAAATACTGATTCCAATATGAATGGTACGTTAGATAAAGGTAGTTCGGACTAGCATTTCCAGACAAAATGGTTTGAAAATATGAACAACAGCCAATCAAATGTTTTGTATCATACAGGATTAAATTATTTCATAATATGACTTCAACTCGACGTATTTGTTAGGACTCGGAGCTCCGAACACCTGTGGTATTTCCCCATTATGATTCTAATTGAGATTGTCAATCCTTTTTGGTGATAATATTTGACAATAACTGTCAATGTTCTACTTACCTTTCAACTTATTTAACTGATTTTACTCATATCTATGTAGACGTGATCCTACTGTTATAATCAATTTCCGCGAAAAAATTCTTACATGAAAGTCGACTTAATTTAGGGAAAACATATACTCTCCTTTATATAATGCAAGACCTGACTGAGATCACGACTTAAGGTGAAAACAAACCTATCCATTTTCCAGGTTGGCTATGAAACATGTCACAAGATTAGACAATGCCAACAGCAACACGAAGGATAATTTATGACATAGAAATAGCCATAAATCCTGGGTGATCAATTGTAAGTAAATAAGGTTTTTCGCATAGTCATGAATTTGACAAGGTAATGGTGATGTTAATGACATGCGTATGATAAAAAAGCGATAATTATCATAACCTATATATTTATAATATCAAAACAAGAATGGGTTAATGACTCTTTAATAATGACGCAATGATAGTAAAAGTAATGATTAAACATTACTGATATTGATTAAAGTTTGCAACCGATGTGAGAAGTAAAATCTGATTTAGAAAGCTGGGTTGCAGTAGTATTTTAAAACATATGTGAATGTAAAGTTGGAGTAGTGATAAAGTGCAACAGTAAGAACAACGAAAACAGGAGAAATCCACATACTCTAAAGATAGTTATGATGGTAAGCACATGATTTCTTGATACCAGTCATTCAGGAAGAAGTTTCAAATATATATTCAAAGGGATCTCCTCCCCTATATTCTAAAAGAAAACGCGAAAGGATTATTCCTCTGAAATAATTTCATTGGGTTATTGGAACAAAGAATGACAAAAACTTAAGTTTTCTACACCAATCCTGTAATTTAGTTATCCTTTAAATCTCCCTTTTTTCATTTGAATCTGACTGTTGACACATGGGATGTTTGATCGGTTAACTAGTGATGTCCAGCAGAATGACAAATGATTTGTTTCTTTACTGTATTTCAGAATATTTCAGCAGACATAAATATTTGAACAAAATATTACCATTGAATTTTGAATGAAAATACAATATTCAACAAAATCCCATTCTCATATGTGAGTGAATATTGATTACAATAGTTTGCATTTCTCTGTAGATGTTGAAAAGCCGCTTTCCAAATTTCAAGTAGTTCTGCATCTGAGTACATAAGTCACGATTGACAGGAAACTTACAAAATACAATAAATAAGTTAGCATTTTGAACCCCATTGATTGGACGGCAAATAATCACTCCCCTTGAACTGGACATTAATTATGCAAATTAATCAAAGAATGTTGATATGTAACCAAATAATTTGTTTCATGTCATCATCAACAACTGAGATTCATTAAACAATCATTGCCCTTGTTTTTGGTTGACATGCATATTTGTCCACACAAGAGGTGTTATATCATCCGAGGGCTATACCGAGGGTGATAGAACACCTCGAGGGCGGGCAGATTTTCATGTCAACCAAAAAACAAGGGCAATAATTGTTTTATTGTACGGAAAGGCGATAAAATTAAACTTCTGTTTTTTCTATGTTCATTCAAATGCACGTTGCAAAGTAGGCTACGCAAATGAGAATGATCAAATTCCCCCAGGTGCTTGTTTAAGTTTTCATGATCAAAGTTCTCAAATCCCGAGGTCGCCCTGTGTTGAACAGAGAATTTCTAAAAGACTCAACAGCCCCAGCTATTACAAGCTTTGTACTTTTTGGAATTCTTTTCATTCAAAGGTGTATTCATTTCCTCTTCCATGGGGAGACGAAATCGACAACAAGAAGCTAAACAGCGAGGATAACAAGGGGGTAACATGGACCGGCCTGGAGGGGGGATAATTGTTTTAGGGTGGCATAAAGATTGTTTTCAATCACATGATCTGTTTTTGTATTATCAGGAGTAGGGGTTTATATAAGAGGTATAATAAAATGGAAATTGACAAGTTCGTATACCACATATCACAATCTCTCACACAACCTCTTGTCATTGACAGATTTGAAAAATAAATTATGCAAGACCTATTTTAATCGAGAGCTTTAAAAAACCTGATTTTAATGTTACATTCTATCCACTTGGTTTTATAGGATTTATAGCATTATTGTTCGCAGTGAAACGCTGAAAAAACCCGACATTTGAATTTGACGATGGATTCATTTGTGGCGTGACTGGTCGACAGTGGTGGTATAATCGTCCTTGACAACTGTTCTCAACTCTGAACTTCAGAGTTCTATGCTTGTCCTAACTTTGCAGTATTTATATTATTTTCCCCAATAAACGAATGCCGATTCGGTATCTGTAGGCTCTTTATAAAACAAGAGATCCTAGAAGGATCTTGACGCCCACCATCAATAGATCTTTAGTAGACCTATGACTGACTGTTCTTACCCTTCTTACTCTTAGTTCTCTATATGCCTTCAGTAACTGG
>JACSZP010003434.1:0-25826 GCA_016161895.1 Pinna nobilis | reverse complement strand
TTCTTTAGAAGAGCTGCATAGAATGAAAAACTGAATGCATTTGTGACTTTTTAGCTAATGTCTTTAATTCCTGTTTATGCTGGTATTACTCAGGTGAGCGTTATAGGCCCATCTGGGCCTCTTGTTCAAATTTTTATGTCTCGGAAAGGAAAAATTTCGGGGGGAGCATAAAGTGACTACTTTTTCCATTCGTCTGTGCATACAATCCAGAGTCACATCTCCGAAACCCTTTCATGAATTTAGGTCATACTCACAAAATATAATACCCATGACCAAGGCTTTTGGCCTTCCTTGTGTCATGGTCAAAGGTCAAGGTCGTTTTTTATTTGTACCTGTAAATATCTACTTGTACTTTCAAGTTTCTAAACATCTCAAACAGGGAGAATGCGTAAATTGAATTACCATACTGGGACAACTAGTATATTATTTTGCTATTTTTATGGAAGATTTGTAATTCGTTAATTTGTGCTATTTTTTAAATTGTTAATATCTTTTATGACTTTTTCTGTCTCTGATTGAAAAACATACTAAACTTGTATTCATTGAATTTCAAAATGCTATCTTGTTCTTATGCAGACGGAGTGTGGATGCCAGTTTACATCCAAGTTAGAAGGAATGTTTAAAGATATGACAGTGTCAAATACAATAATGGAAGAGTTCAAAGGTCAAATTCTGCACTCCAGTAATCAGGTAAGTTGACTTTGTATAATTATTGATGGAATTTTAATAATTCAAATTTCCTGTGATTTATTCAGTCCAATTTATCCAATGAAACTGGGTCTATTATGGCTAAGTGGTGAGCATGTTCATGTTCAAATCAAAATTTTTGGGTTTGAACTTGTGCTGCCTACGGTTGGTGATCCCTGTTCTTCGAAAGGGCCACGGATACGCCAGATTTATAGCCCTTCACCAGCAAATGGTGATATCTCCATATAGGTGAAGATTCTTGAATGGGACGCTATTAAGCCACAGTTCAACTAACCAACCAACCCAATGAAACAATAAAATTAAACCCATGTTTGAAGATCACACATATGTGACCAATATTTTGAATATTTATTTACTTTTCTCTGTAACAGGGTTGTTCAACTAAAGTGCCTAATACCTGTATCATTTATAAACTTTGAAATATAAATAATGATTATTATATAATATAATAAATTGAATAATTTATATAAAATTCTTGATATAAAAGAGAAGTAACTGGACAGAACTAACTACTTTGAAGCAAGTTTGTTACATACATAAACACTAAATTCATTTTTAAGCTGACCTCATTAAATGACATAGAGCTTATGCTATCCTGCTCCATTGGTGAACACTGTTGTTGTATTGTTGTTTAACGTCCCACTCAAGAATATTTCACTCGTGTGGAGATGTCACCATGTGCCGGTGTAGGGCAAAAGTTTTGCCTATGCTCTGCACTTACGGCCATAGAGCAGGGAGTGTTCATTAATGTGCCAACACCTACTGTGACACGGGAACTCGGTATTTACTGTCTCATCTAAAAGACAGGGATGGTCAACTGCAGTGTGGTGTTGCGCAGATTCAAACCCCGGACCCTCCGATTCGAAGTCTAACATGCTATCCACTATTATTAAGATATTCAATTTCTGTATAAAAGCTAGGTTGATAAACTTCCATGTATGATGCCTTTTTATATGTAAAGATGAAGTGTAGTTTCAGGTTCAGCCCATGATCCATATTTTCTGCTTGAGTGGACATGTCTAGGAGACTTTTACATCAATATAAGTAAAACTCCACCAAAGAGCTTTTAAGTTTTTATTACATTAACACGTGTATACATAAATTTTGTTTTTATTTACAGTTAAATCTAGGAGGAGTAGATTTAGTAGTGCGAGTACTAACAACAGGATTCTGGCCTACACAGTCGGCCACACCCAGATGTAATATTCCACAAGCCCCACGTATGGCCTTTGAACACTTCAGGAGGTAAGAAACTGAAATCTTAACCAAATCTTAGCCCAAGTATGGAACCCTGACCTTATAATGTTCCTACAATAAATAGTCATGGAGTATACATTATATGATATGCATATATGATTTGTGGGTCCATCTCTCATTCAGCCTTACAGCTTCAACATTTTGTGAGATGTTTGTACACAGAATGGAGTTGTGCATGTTAATAAGACTAATGATTTTTTAAAAATAGTCAAAATGACAGTCGTCTGAGTGTTTTTATTTTTGGCATTAGCCACTTACAGGGAACATGCCCACATATGGTCATCATTTGTGTCTTACAGACACACTTCATTTCTAGTTTTATGTATGTTTCATTTTTATAAAGACAGTATTTTAAAAATATCCCATGAAGATAAGATTTCTTTAGTTATACACACAATTTCTTTAGTTATACACACAATTTCTGTGTTAAATACATACTATGGAAAGAAACATCTGTTTTTGTGTGAAACAAATATAACATGAAAAGAAAAATTTAATTTCTAATATTTTAACAAATCTCTGATCAGACTGAATTGATCAACTCTGATTGAATGCGAGAATATACTGTTACTAGAAATTACATTTATTACTATAATGTCAAACATATGATTTGTTTGTCATTACTTTTAGTGGAAAATATACTCTTTTTGGTCTTTGATTAATATTTTTTGAAGTAAACATATTACCTCATTCTAAGATATTTTTTTTCAGGTTTTATCTAAATAAACACAGTGGTAGACAACTAACTCTTCAACCCCAACTTGGATCAGCAGATCTGCATGCAACATTTTTTGGACAGAAAAAAGATGACACTGAAGGAAGTGGGAGTGGCACCAAGAGTCCTAGGAAACACATTATCCAGGTGTCCACATACCAAATGTGCATCCTGATGTTGTTTAACAACAGAGAAAAATGGACGTGTGAGGTAAAACATAAATATGAACCTAGGGGCCTTTTTCACAAAAAATATTTGGGATAAAAATCACTTGCAATCGAAAGTTTGCAATTTCTCAGATTATCATATTTTGTACAATTCACAATAAAATTGACCAATTGAGATGAAATTTGATTGACATGAATGATTTAAATCAGGTTGTAATTAAAATTTGTCAAATAAACAAGAGTAAAACTTCATACATTTATGACTACTTGTAATTTTTATCGTAGGATTCTTTGTGAAAAGGGCTGAAGAATTACTACATATTTTTGTTTATTCTTGAAAATCTTGTAAAAATTTTTAATAGGTATGTTCTCTGCTGTGTAATTTTAAATTATAGCCAAATAATCTACACTAATATTGGCAGATATTTTAAAACATTTATTTCCCTTGAATGCATACCTGTGAAATGTTGAACTGCGAATAAGTGTAGAAACAACAATGTGTAAACTTAGAGTGAAAATGCCTTTTGATTTTCAATGTTTATAAGTGAATAGAAATACAAAGACATATGTCTTCCCTCGTAAAATTACTGTATTTTTTTCTTGAAAATCTTGTAAATTCATCTATAGGTCTGTGTTCTGATGTGTAATTTTAAACACTTGCTTAATATTTTATGTTCTAATACTGGCAGACATATTTAAAAATAAGTATATTTTCCTTGTGTGCATACCCGTAAACTGTTAAATTGTGAATAAGGTAGAATGCGAAACAAAAGTTTTTATCTTCATCTATACAAGTTTTGATCCACATTGTATACAAGTAAATAGAAAAACGGATACATATGTGTTCCCCAGTGAATATATGTGCTGTTTACACTAATCTGAACTAGAGTGCTTGTCTTGAAGCTGTTGTGGGTTTGGACCTTGGTAGAAATGACTGGCTTTTCCTGTCCTTCATTCATGTCCCGTGTTAGTAAAAAACCAAGGTCCAAAGTCAGCATGTTAAAGATCAGCTCTGTGGTCCTACTTAGGTATAAAATGTCAACCACTGGTATTCAGCTACATGTCCGTGAATGAAAGTCTCTTGATTAGGACACTTAACAACAGTAAATCCACCGAATGTCAAGATAAACAGTGTTTGAGTTAAGAAGAGCAGTATGTGCATGTAAATGCCACAATATTTGGGAAAGAGTTTCTAGGAGTGCATGTTTCAACAGTTTGCAGAGTCAGCTGAAAACTAATTCCCTAAATTTTGTAAATTTTCCAGGAAATTAAGAATGAGACAGATATTCCAGAAAAGGATCTTATACGAGCAATCCAGTCACTAGCTGTTGGTAAAATTGCACAGAGGGTTTTACATAAAGAACCCAAAACTAAAGAAGTTGGTGAGTGTCTTGACTGGACAATGATCAAATTTACTGTTTTATGTTTACTTTCCAACATTTATTTCTTCAAAAGAGCATGTTTAATATGCCCCTAATTATATCTTTTCTCAATATTGTGCAAAACATCTGTCTTCAAATATGTTGCCTGAAGCTTGTGAGACACAAATTTATTTTCTTTTTTCTCATTTCAGAACCGAATCATGTTTTCACAGTAAACGACCAGTTCACATCCAAGTTGTTTAGAGTCAAAATACAGACAGGTACATAATTATAGTAGATGAGCAAAAGTCAGATTGTACTTTATTCCTTCATTTTATCATATTTGATATATTTGAATCTTTAACTTAGGTTTTATTGTATTCATATAATTACACATTTCATTTGTTTGATGTTTATTGCTTGTAAAAAACATAGGGGAAAAAAAGAATGGTTTTAGAGTGGATTGAAATCATTTTTGATTGTGTTGTGTAGTTATGATATTCATAACTTCTTAAATAAACCTGAACTGTAGGAGTATTGTAATTTCCACATCTTAATACGGAAACTAGTACCAACATATAGTATTCCCAGTCATTCATGTTTACATTACTATAAAAGAGTGCATCATGATTTTATGTAAACTTTCACGGCAGAAGGATTAATTGTATCAATTACATACACTTGTAGTGGCTGCAAATAAAGGAGAAGGTGAACCAGAGAGAAAAGAAACAAGGACAAAGGTGGATGAGGACAGGAAACATGAATATCCTTTGTTTATTTGTATTATTGTACAGTAAGCCTGTCTTGTAAGACCATTCATGAGGAATCATCTATCTGTTGAGCCCGTTTTCAGAAAATAGATGTATTTACACTTCGTAATGAACAAAATCTTCTGTGGTAGACCACCTGTCTTAACAGACCATATTTTTATGAAGGATCGGATGGTCTGTTAATGTAGTTTAGGTAATTGGCATTGTAGAGTACTGATTTTTTTCTCTATTTTGTTATTGTTGGGTTACAGTTTATTATCCCACTCAGGAGTATTATTATCAGATGGAAACATCAGCCAAAGCAAGTGAAGGGCATCAGATTTTTCCTATGCGTAGCACTTATTGACCATCAGAAAATGAGGGATCTTTGACATGCTAACACCTACAGTGACATAGAACTTAGGTTTTACTGTATTATTCAAAGGACAGGAAAATGATTGCTTTTCCATAGGCTCAAAACCTTATCTTCATGGTTTGAAGGCTACCTATCTGTTAAGCTAGCTTATCTTAATTACTCATCTTGCCCTAACAATTAAGTAGATTTTAGTCATATGTAGTCTTTAACCCTTTCAACACCACATTTTACAGTAGACTGACCTAAGACTAGAAAAGGACGTACCATTTTGATACATGTGGTAGAGAGGGTTAAGCTCTATCCATTAGTTATTCTTATTCATGGATAATTGAAGGTTAGATAAGTTACATATTTTCCTTAATGTTGTTTTACGATTGAAGCTGCAATTGTAAGAATAATGAAAGCCAGGAAGAAGTTACAGCATAATGTGCTAGTTGCAGAGGTAAAAAACTCTATAACCAATGCATTATCTTAGATCTTTTGCTTTGATATCTATTCATCTACATTTTAAGCCTTTCTTATAATGAGATGCAGTTATACAGAGTCTCTTGTTTCACTTTCTTTTGAATTCAACAATTTTGTCTGTTATGTCTAAAAATTCAATTTACCATATTTGGCAATTTAACTCCGATTTAAAATAAGATCGAAAAGTTATTGTAGACCCATGATATAGGACAAGTTGATTTAGAAAGTGTTGATTCACTTTGTCACTCACACTCAGTTAATTCATACTCTAGGATAAAAGCAAGTTGTGAACTATGAAAAGTAAAATATTTTTTATGATTCCAAAGCCATGGATTTTGAGGAGTATCGTGTCATTTATGTTTGCATATCTTTAAATTAAAAGATAAGATTTTGCTCTTCTAGGTTACAGAGCAGTTAAAAGCCAGATTCCTGCCAAGCCCTGTTATAATCAAGAAAAGGATTGAGGGCTTAATAGAGAGAGAGTATTTAGCAAGGACACCGGAGGACAGGTTAGTTCATCTTCACAACCCCAGTGCACTATATGAAATTGATGCCTTGTGTATCAAAGTAATGCACAAAAAGAAAAAAAAATCCGAAACAATACAAAAATAAAAAACGACATTTATTATTCATTAGTCTAACATCCAGATCAGTCATGACATGGTACACTTAAAGCATATATGCTGAGACACTGTTGATAACAAAGAGTCTTCCCTTCAGTCATTAGGCAAACTTGAGTTACCTCCCTTCTGTTGCTGTATAGCATCCATAAACATATACCCTTGCAGATAAATCTTCTTGTGTCATTCCATAATATCTTATTGCCTATTAGATCAGACATTACATCTTTGGGGTGTGCCAAAACCTGTAATCTAGTGTTGAATTTATATGGGGTGTAAAGAGAGCCTTTGAAAGAAGTTCGACCTGAAGTAAATTGTTCAAGTTTAGCATGTGATCAGTATAAATGATTGAAGTAGTAACTTGATCTGGACAGCAGGATCATGCCTCATTGATATGGACTGATCATGAGATTGAACAACATGATGTTAGGTCTGTTGATTGGAGCTTGTCAATCAGATGAGATTTTGCTACTTAGATCATCCTTCAGTTTTTATGGTGATTTTATGTACATGTCTTTAAATTGCTAGAAACAATCAACCAAATATTTGACATCAATTATTCTGTTAAACAAGAAATGATTGATGTGTGTCCACTGAATACAGTCAACCCTTCTTAAGCTGTATGCTGGTAATCTGAATGCATCATCTTCCAGACAAAATTACCTGGGAACAGAATTTTTAATTTGTACTGGTTATTTCAACAGTGTTGTTTCAGTAATCTCAATGCTTCATCTATCCATACAAGTTGCGCAGTAACAATGATGTCCAACTTAATGAGGCTCCAGTATATACAAATGATTTAAACTGCAGCTTTGATTTATTGTCATATTCACTCTTACTACACCCCCTCACCCCAAAAAAATAATAAAGTAAAATGATAATAAAAATAGCCAAGGTATTATTAATGGTAAATATTTTCGTATATGTACTGATCTATATTTTTTTTTTGTACTTCTCTAGGAAAGTGTACACTTACGTCGCATAGAGGAGGATGAAGAACGTGGTTACTTTATGCTGGCATCGTCAAATGATTCAGTTTGCAAGTCTTTTGGACATCAGTTTTGTGTTGTTTCTCACAGTTAACAGGCCTTAGTGTGGAATAAGCCCTGAGCTAATGACCTATGACCTTAGACAACATTTCATATGATGGCTGCCTGCAATATAATATGCGTTGAAATATTAGTGAGAGTGTTCAAATGGAAAGTAAAATTACTGAAGATTCTTTAAGAAGATAGTTGAAGATGTGAATGCTGTTATTATGGTGTTATTAAGTTTCAGGTTAAATAATTAATGTGTGAATTGTAAAGAATTACTAGGTTTTATCAGATTATTTGTGTAAAAGGAATACTTTTACTAAATGCAACGACATTCACAAATAAATTAATGTAATTACCATAAATGGAAATGTTGTTTTTGCCTCAGTTTGTATATGCCATTTTAGACTCCATTCCTTAATCAGTGTGAGTTGCTGTCATGCTGGTTCTATGTTTTATGTTCTAGTATTGCGAACTGTTTCATTTTTTCATACCATTTATGGTGCTGTATTTATAGACAGATGAATACTGTGGTTACATGTGTGATTTTTACAAAGTTTCGTCCATCAGAATCTAAACTCAGATGAAACACAAATATCAGATGGAATGCCATCTGTTCACCGTAAAGAATGTCAGTAAGCTACCCTGAGAAATGTTTTTGATTTTAATTAACCCATCAACCTACATGCACTTTATTCATCCAGTGGTTTCACAGATGTATGTTGGCAATACAGAGCCCTGATTACAATTTCATGTTTGATTATGGAAGTGTATGAGATTCAGACATACTGATTGATACTTTACCTACATGTATGCAATATGGGCCTACAAAAAGGTCAAGGCAATCTGCAACAATGCTATATTTATCTGACATTTTATATTATTTTTGAGGCTCAGAGGACTGAGCACAGGAAACAAAACCTTTAATCAATATTTGACCTTCACTGGTTTATCTTGGCCTCTGCTGTTGCATTGGACATCAAAATCTCGGCTTTTACCTTGATTTAATTAGTGGTATGACAGAACAACCTTGTCTTATAAAAGATTAAAGGTCATTCACAATCTCACTTTTTCTTGCTAAAATAAAAACAAATGTGATTTAAGGTCCAATAGAATTTCAAGCCTGCCTAACATTGGACGAACAAATCTTCAATACTTTTTTCATCCCAATATAATATCAGGGTATGTAAGAAGTATGGGTGGACACACTTGTTATTCTAAAGCATTTAGGGTTTAAACTTTCACTTTTGATATCCTGTTGTTTTTTTTGCAAACTGTTATAAGTAATACTCGTATTTTGTTATCTTTCTTTCTTAAGGAATGAGTTAGAATATGATTCTGGGGCCTCTGTGGCAGAGTAGTTAGCATGTTCGACTTAAAATTGAAGGGTCTGGGGTTCAAATCCGCACAGCACCACTCTGCTGTTGGCCGCCCCAGTCTTTTGGATGAGTGTTGGCATGTTAAAGAACACTCCCTGTCCTACATCCATAAGTGCCGAGCATAGGAAAAATTTGTCGCCCTTCACCGTCACATGGTGACATCTCCATATGAGTGAAATATTCTTGAGTGGGACGTTTAACAACAATACAAGAATATGATTCTCTTCTTTTCTAGCTGTTGTACACACAACAGCAGTAAACTGGTTCCTTTAAAGACATGGAAAATAGTAACAGGGGTCATCAGTAAAATTTTGAAAATTGTTTACTTGGCAACAAAAGAAAACGATCAGATTTAGGTTATCTATAAAAGAATTTGGTGATTAGTGAAACTGAAAATCGAATGCCTGTTTAGTGTGCTAGGTAGATGTATTGAATGGCAGAGAAGTAATTCAAACTTTTGCCCATAGTTGCCTTTCAGTGCAATTAAGCAGTGAGGGATTTAAAATGGCGCCACCTACTGTGACACAGGGCTTCAGTTTTACTGTCTCAGCACCCTACTGATACTGAAAATTTGAACCCCTCGGTTTAAAGGTGAGACCTGCCCGGAGGAACTATGACTGGCTCTCAAAAAGACCAACTAATAACTCGATAAAAACAGTTATAAGCAGTATTTATACATGCCTTGATTACAAGTATTTTAACTTTCTTTAACTTTGTAGACCCTGATCAGCTTAAATTTTGGTATATTATGTTGCAAAGTTTTATAGATTTCAATCAATATTTGCTTTTGTAAGTTAAGTCAGCTTTTCATTCAAATACAAGGTAAATGTTTTTACAGTTATTTATCTCCATTTCTGCTTTTCGGTTGATTGTTGACTGGCATAAAAAGCTTCCTGGGTTTATGATTGTAATGAATGCATTCATTCATTGGGGCAACATCAGGGTTTGGTGTTTCATTTGTTTGCTTGAGTACTATTTCATACATATGACCTCAAGTAAAATTTGATATTCAATAAAGATACACATCTTATTTATGGTATTATGTGCATTTATTTTGCCCACTGTTTTGTAACAAGGAAATGGGAGACATGTTTTGTTTGAATAGGAGTGTGGGTGTTTGGGCAAAAGTTCTCATTTGTCTATACATCTGCCCTAAATTCTTTTAAATATCTGATGTCATACAGAATATGAAATACAGTAATTTTAATTTTCATACACATACAACATTACGACGCCTGTTTTATATGAACTCCAATTTTTTACCTTATTTATTTTGACTTTTCACAATTTACTAACTAGAAATGGAATATTAATCCCCCAGCTTGAAGAGAGTAGTTTTTTTTGTTTCAAGAAATAATCAGTCTCAAACTCAAGTTTTATTTGAAAATCCCCATTTGATGAGGTACCAGTTAGGAAATTGTGATCTTTTAAAAGCATGCATTTGTACCAGTGCAGGATCCTCAATCCACAATTGCTGCACGAAGTATATTGTAGAGAGAAGAAGTCCAATTTTCTGGTAAACAATAAAATTTTGTCAATTCAATATCATACTTTGGTTTATTTTCCCCACCTTAATGTCTGAAAGACGTTATTATGAACAAACAGCTGATACTATATGGAGATACATGTATATTTGATAGTTGATGAAAGAGTCTTCTTTTTTCTATGACAACATAGCTGGTGATCTTTCCTGAAAACGAATTTTATAACCCTATGGCAAGATGATGCACCGCTATTGTTGACCTGTGTGATGCATACTCGCACGCTTAAAAAGTGAAGTGTGCTGTTTAGAAAATTATCACTTCAGTTGAAGAAAAGCATGTCTCAATTATTAGCTAATAAAAGGTACATACTTTTTGTTTTTAAAAGCAACAACACTAACGCTAACATCAGCTATATTTTCTTTATTTCAAAACAATACTGCATTTAATACGTAAACATATTCATATGCAGGGGCCATGTTTGTCAAATTCTTTATTCTCATTTCCTATAAAGGTTATGGGATTGATTGCTGATTGTTACTTTTACCTTTTCATGATGAAATACTTAAAGAGGCTAAACACTCCCACCACACCACTCTTGGATTAAAAATGTTCTTTTGTGTAATTTCAGCTGGACTGTATTTACATCTTGTTGTTGCGTTGTAGTTTAACATCCCACTCAAGAATATTTCACTCATATGGAGACGTCACCGTGTGCCGGTGAAGGGCAACAAATTTTGTCTGTGTTCGGCACTGCTGGCCGTAGTGCAGGGAGGGTTCTTTAATGTGCCAACACCTACTGTGACGTGGGACCTCGGTTTTTACTGTCTCATCCGAAAGACAGGGACGGCCAACCCCGGAGTGGCGCTGTGGGAATCGAACCCCGGACCCCTCGGCTCGAAGTCAAACACGCTAACCACTTGGCCACAGAGGCCCCTATTTACATCTTCAGTATCGTATTCGACATACCTAGATGCATACACATTTTAACAACTTAAGCTTCCAGTGCCCTGCACTGAATAATGCTAATTTAGTCCAGTTCAAATGAACAAAATATATTTCGAAAGATTGAAACCGGCAAATTAGGAATAATTTTGAGCAAAACATACAAATCCCTAGATGGATGGAACCATGTGTCAGGGATAAGTCATCCCCTGTTGGCATTCAATTCGGTTGTAAAGGATCCACGGATAATTCTATGAAAGTTGCTGATAGATAAAACTGGCGTATTTGAATCGCGGAATATGGTCTTACTTTAGAACATCATTGAGAGGGGACTTCATATTGTTAAACAAGGTTCTCGTATAGAAGGAATATACATGTATATCGGTTTCAATGACATGTTGGATGCTAGATAAATTTGTACTTGAACCAATGTCACATTGTAATTGCGCTCGTTGAAGCTTCGTAAGACAATTGTATATAAGTCCCGTCATTTTGGTGCGTACAGTTGGATAAGGATCGATGGCTGATCCCGGGAAAAGAGAGGCTTCTTTTTTGTTTATGTGATGAGCAAGGTGGTGCATACCCACAGTCCTTAATCATAGACAGAAATAGAAAGCAACATTTTCCTACAAATTGTTAAAAATGAAGCATCCATGCAAGAACACAACGTTCATAGTTCTCTTGAGGACTTTTCTGAATTAGACAATCACATATTTTCCTCTAAAACTAAAACACATTTGCTTCCAATTTATATACATGACTTGCATTTGTGTATAATCTGTTAGGATGCCAAGATTGTATTTATATCCTCACCAGATCGAATGGTCATAGAAGAGTCAACAAGATCGGGATTATACAATCCAAACACTGGCCACAAGGGTTGACTGACGTCTATATTCTTGAATTTCATGAACGGTTTTCTATTTGTGACATCTGAAATGGCTAATTGCTTTTGGCTTGTGTCGAAGAAGAAACCATAAATAGCTTTGTAAGTGGTGCCGGGAGGGGCTGTGTTTGTAATTGGAGAGTGAATGATTCTCTGTTTATTGTTCCAAGCTTGTAAACATACAGTTCTGCAAATATGACATTTCCGTGCACAAATTGCATACGCGAATTTATGACAATCAATTGTGTAATATTTGTCAACATCAGACTTTCGACACAAGCCGAATTCGAAAATAAGATCCTGACGTAGTGACCTTTTGATAAAAAACTGAATCATTATTTCAAAATAGTATTTCCCTGCACCGCCAAATGAACAGGTTCCCGTCGTTCCACGAAAATTAAGAAATGCCCGAGCTCTGTTCCTGATAAATCGTCTCCTGCCTGTCTGATTAAACATTGTCTTTCCGTCGCTCGAAAGGACGTTTTGGTAGTGAAGACTGTGACTGTTCATTTTAATCTCTGGACCTTGAAAAACAGTAGAATACAATATTGAACATATATTTTTTTTGCAATTCTTTCATGAAGTATACGAGTGTTGTCACATGAAATTTTGCACTTTTTATAGAGATATACTTTGGAACTGCCTCCCTGCTCTACGGCCAGAAGTGCCGAGCATAGGCAAAATTTGTCGCCCTTCATTGGCACACGGTGACGTCTCCATATGAGTGAAATATTATTGAGTGGGACGTACAACAATAATAAAACCACAACTTTGGAACTTCACATCGATTGCTAGCATAGGACATTTTTAAGCGTCTTGATCCTTGCCGTTAATTAAGCAACTTTAAAAGTTGTTAACGTTAAAAGTTAAACGTGTATTAGATTGCATCTAAACTTATGAAAACAACCAATTGTATTGTCATTTCTTACATGTTATATCATCATTGGCTTTGTTGACTCGGCAGCTGTGTCCCTGGGTCAATGTTTCGACTTTCTCTGTGTTATCTACAAAGTGCAAACATATTGTTATCTACAAAGTACAAACATATCTTAGAACAGTTACGAGACTCAATCTGTTGATAAATTGTGCTACAAAGTACTTATTGAAAAGCATAAAAAATTGTTCGTTTTTACAACCAAATTTTTGGATGTTGATTTTATTTCTCTATTCCCTGCACGTAGGATTGGGGCCTCCGTGGCCGAGTGGTTAGCGTGTTCGACTTTGAGCCGAGGGGTCCGGGGTTCGATTCCCGCAGCGCCACTCCGCGGTTGGCCGCCCTGTCTTTCGGATGAGACAGTAAAAACCGAGGTCCCGTGTCACAGTAGGTGTTGGCACGCTAAAGAACCCTCCCTGCTTTTCGGCCGGTAGTGCCGAGCACAGGCAAAATTTGTCGCCCTTCACGGGTCTCCATATGAGTGAAATATTTTTGAGTGGGACGTTAAAACAACAACGCAACGCACGCAGGATTAAAATTGTATGACTTCGAGAATAGAAAGCCGGCTTTTGTTTTAGATGAAACGATGAAACCAAAAGTCCTAAACTACGGCCTTGGCAAGCTGAAGAATGACATACATTTTCAGAAATAAACATTTATTTTTTCTGTATGAATTTATTATCAAGATTCACCTTTATACATACATGTATATATAAAAAGATATGTTGGAATTCTTATTAGTAGTAGAAAGGAAAAAATTCGGAATCCTATATTGTAATAAGACATATTTTACAAGAAAAACCGGTCCCGTGTCACGGTACATTGGAGACCCCTCAATACTTCCTGACTATACGTGCACTGCGTTTTGAAGCCTCCCATCGAAATTCGTTGTCTCTTCCATTTAAGCAAAATTATTTTGAGTTTGAAGTGAAACAATAGTGCAACAAAACGTTTTGTGAAAACAATTTGTTAAGTTAAATCTCTCGACCCCAAATAAAATAAAAATAAGCAGTACACATACCTGTATCACTGTAGTTTGATGTAAATCCCGAACTGTTCTCTTGGCTTGCCTTAAATGAGAAGCCATCTTGTGTAAGTGTCTTTCCTTGTATAATAACAAATCCTTTGTATTGCCCTGGTGTTGGCGCCTTAAACTTTACATTGTAATGCCCTAGACCACCATCGCTCTTACTAATATGAACAGGTCTACGCTGATTCCTGTCGTTGACTATTTCTACTTTAACATCCACTTCTTCTCCCTTCAACGGCCGATTTTGGCAATCTTTCAGTCTTATTATTAATGGCGTTTGTTCCACTCCCGCGGTTACATCCATCGTCTTTACTTCAGTATTTGGCAGGCAGAACTCGGACGATAGTACTCTACCAAGAGTTTTGAATTCCCTTTCAAAGGTATCTCCTTCAGAACGTTTGAAGTAGATGTCTGGTGTTACTCTAGGAACTGCATCTATGTGCATATTTTGAAGACTATCGATTCGTAATAGTATCAACTCTTTCATCTGTAGAAAATCAGATGCATTGTTGTGTCTAAGACATTCTGTCGAGCATTTACGGACCTGCTCAACCTTCTTCTTTTGAGCAGTTAACGAGAGCACTTGCAATTCAAGTACTTTTGTTTTCACTTCAAGTTCAGATTTAAGTTTTTTCTTCAGATCTGCCTTGCGCTCATTTAACATAGAGATCAGCTCTTCAAAGTAATGGTCAATATCTTTAGCTGTAGATTTCTCATTATCTACTACCATTTGCTTTTGCTTTCCAATATCTTCTATGGACCTGCATAATAGCGCATCATATTTTTCTGCATTTTGTAAACGGTTTCCAATTAGTTCTTTGCCCTCTGCGTAAATTTCATTAATATTTCTGACATTGTGATGACTTTCATGGTGGTTTTTAATAACACATGTACTGCAGACAGGTATTTTACATTTATCTGAATTACAGAAATACTCCAGTGCTTTATCCTTGTGTTCTTTGACCTCACAAGTCTTTAAAGGGCAGGACGTTGTTGGTAATGATCCCCCGGAGTTTTCAAAAGACAATATGTTATGGTTCTTTGTGAACTTTGTACGAATGTGCGCATCACTACACTGGGTACAAAGAAACTCTTCGCACTCTTTGCAATGACGGACTGCCAATTGTCTTTCATGATTATCCACACACTCATCACAATAAACTATTCCGTTCTTGTTTTGAATTTGATGAATATCGATTGCACGCTGCCTTGCACTGTTGACAGGAAACACGGTTACGCCATTTTCGGATGCTTCAAAGGATTCATTACATTCAAAGCACTGAAAATATCCCTTCTTAGACTTCAAGGTTAAACACAACGTGCAGTAGGTATGTAGGCATGGCAACAAGTGTGGCAAATGTGTCTCCTTGTCGAAATATCTTGAACACCCCGGGCAAGTCAAAAAACTTTCTCTGACTTCAGAGGTCATGTTTCATTTGTGAATTCGAAGTCAAATGACAGAGTGTACGAAAAAACTATTAGATCTATTGAATGCTTACTGACCTATTCCCCACCATCTACTCTCCTGAATATTATCGTTTGTCCTTATTCTGTTAAAGATGAAACTTTTGACTCAAAATGAATATAAATTCCAGTATATTGTATTCACATTTCAACCAAGGATTATTCTTTATCGATATATAAATAAAGTTTAAGATACAGAGAGGTTTTCATAAGAACGAATTAAGGGGCGATAAGATACATTTGTCTGTTAATCTTAGTTTATAGATTCTTAAATATAATGTTATCAATTATATCAGTAACCGACATGTTCTGTAAATTTCATTGTGAAGGAAAGTTGACAACCATTTAAAGTAAGTCATGATTATAGATATGCATTAAGTATATTTAAAACACACTGTGCTATACAATACAATCTAGTTTATTGAAGAAAAACATTATCTTTCCAAGTTTCATTCAGTTCTTATATCTATGAAAATAATTCATGAATTCAATGTTGTTTTACCAGAATGGTGATCCCAATTAATTACCATTATTATTATCGTCTTCGTCGTCATCATCATCATAATCATCATCATCATTGTAGTAGTAGTAGTATTAGTAGTATAAGTAGTAAGACATGCTTTGTATTGTATTTCATAGTCAGTTTCTATTCTGTAGCTGGTAATTAATACATGTACATACCCCTCCGTCGAACGAATTGCCAATGATTTTTATAAATTTTTTATTTATCTATTTTACTTTTCGCTTTTGCTTATTTGCTTTCCTTTTCGGTTTTTTTATTTGTTTACTTTTATTTGTCTTTTTTATATACAAAACATAATTTTTTTATTATACAATGTAGTTAATATTTTAAAGCTTTATATAGTGAATTGACAAAGAAAACACCTGTTTAATAAGAATAATTCTATTTATTACGGTAAAAATGTTAACACCGTGATGCAAAACCAAATACATATTATATTGCATGACCGTAAAATGTAAAAGAAACATAAAGGAGTAGTGCCCCTTGATAACAGAAATCAATCAACTTTATATACATATATATCATATCACAGAGTAACAAAGCTGCTACATATTTACACAACTATTATAGAAAATAACAATTTGATCCATAAATAATGTATAACAACTATCGCACTGCTAGTATATACATGTATTGTATACAGGGAGATTTTCGCCCACGTTTTACTTCCGCCCTCATCGGCAGTGGGCAAATTCAAAACTGGGCGATTTTTTAAAGTTGTTTTTCTTATGTAGAATTATGACAAGACTGGGGGAAAATAACAAAATACAAGTGCATTCCGACAAAAATAATACGGGGCGAAAATTACTCTATACAGTAAGCAGATATGACAAACATAATACTTTTATAATATAATAGAAGCAAACTCAACTATTTTGAAAAATATGACTATTTGCCATTTTTAAAGGAATGAGAAGATACAAAATATTCATATGTACATGATAAAGGCATATCAAATCGTCAAACTCGTAAACTAAATATGCAGATTGTTAAAAGTAAAGAAATTTGCCGTTACTTGAGTGACAATTTCGTAGAGTAGGCCTGTGGATCTCTGTAAAGCTACTCTTTACCTAGACTATTCCCGTATTTCATGATGTCAGAAGTTTATATATTCATGTAAAAATCAGAAATTTAACTTTACACTTCTTGAGATTCCGTTCAGTAGTTGGTAATGTTCGTGAAATAATTCTTGACCAGGTGTTGTTTAAAACCTTTCCAGAAAGTATCTCTACTACAATACATGTTTATTAACAAGTAAAGCAATGATTAAGCTAATGGTGCAACTTTAAGTCAGATTTTGACATATTAGTTAACCATGTAAAATGAGAAATTCAATTTATGCTTCACGAGAGACTATTCAACAATTGGTAGTATCCGTGAAATAATTCCTTACTAGGTAATGATTTCCCCCTCTCTATAAACTGTCTCTACTCCAGTAGAGTATTGTATTGTAATCCCCGAGACTGTACTGATCTAAGGTTAGTGCAAGACGAGATAGCGAACATAACCATGATTGAAATGTCCTGGTATATAATAACATCGATAGTGACGGGGTAGTGGTACAGTAATGTAAAATATGCATCTTCAAAATAACTAGAAAACACGGAATTATGGTAAAATGAATGTATACATGTATGTCTATAGATGTAGTTACTTTTGATGGCCACATTAAACGCTAAGTGTGGTAGTTTTCTTTACAAGATATTCAAGACTTAGAGAGAGATGTTTATCACACTCTTCGTCCTTTATACGGTAATAACACTTGAGTTCTCGTATAATGGTTCTATTGTCTTACTGGGTCTCTGACAAAAATCTTACGTGTAAAGCCATATTTTTTGTGAGCGACTCATCAGCTTTGTCAAAGTAATATGCCAATCTGATCAAAAATACTCTATTTAAAACTGCATCTATGAGGCACTATAAGTAAAATACTACATTAAAAAATCATCAATAATAGTTTTTAAATATTTTAGATGTGAACAGAGTACCAACTAACGAATTGTATATTTTTCATTTGTTCTTAATTATTGTTTGCTGTACTGGATATTTATTTTATAATATTACCTGAATGAATAAGAATGATATATACATGCACATGTTACGTAATAAGACATCAAACGAACCCCAAAATCAGCATCGCAATTCAAATGTTTACTGCTTCATCTTAAAATCTCATACTAGGTTGTTATTTTCAGATACATGTATTTATTACCAGAATCCCATTATTGTTCACGTCATTGTACTCTGTTGTAATCCTAGTCTGTCGTAAAAACCAACCTCTTCTTCTGACCCCTGGATACATGGTTTTCATTATCGAGACGCAAAATCTGCTTTGCCATTAGGTAAGAGTTTAAGCTCTTGTGGCATTTCTTTGACATCGGCGTCTCACTTGTGTACGGATATGCGGGCTTCTGTGGACCACTGAGGGCTATCACTTCCTCTACAGACCCTTTTCTGCTCCACACTTCATACGGGGGTGGGGGACTCTGTTCTTTGTTCTTGTTTGAGAGGCTGCTGTCAGCGTCGTCGGGTGTTTGCCATGGCAGTGGCGTCTCACAGCTTTTTTCCAGCGTCACAGAGGACTGCGAGGCCGCCCTGCTCACTTGACTCCGGGAAGAGAAGACATCGTCAGCACTTCCGCTATCTCTGTCATTGTCGCCATCATCGTCGTCTTCGACAAGCTTTTTCATGTTCTTTTGTTTTGTCTTTTTACAGTACTGTCTGCATTTTGCAATGCAGTAGATGGCACTACACCCACCGTACACAATAACAAGAACCGGTAGTACAAGATACATAGCCAAATTGTTCTTGTTCTCGTAGAACTCCTGTATTTTTTGCCATAAAGTTTTTTCTGGTTCAACTGCTTTGACTTCACTGCTGCCACTCGTTTCGTTGCTTGCCGTTTGTGTCACGTTTGTACTCAAAAGTTGCCTTCCTGAGGTGACCACACACGTTTGCAGAAGGTCTGCAATTAGAAAGATTACTCATGTACAAAATCAAATATAGACCGAAATATGGAGATCACAGATCACATCAAGGTATCAATCTCTGGAAGATTCAGAAAACAATATGCTTTGGTGCATATTGGACAAACACGGACCTCTGAAACACCAAAGATGGGATCAGATAGCACGAAGCAGTAGTAAACTTCCCCTGCTAACTGGTCACACGCGCCGTGTTTCATTTAGGTTAGTTTGAGTCTCACTATTGGCGTCAAGTGACTGGCCAGCAAGGGATGCTTACTACACAATTGACCAATCGCCAAATGTCCGACAAACTTATCTATTATGAAATCACAATTAAATGGACCGTCAAACATTTGTTTGATTATTGCGTTACGATCGATCGACGTCAAAAAGCACGCGCGAGTCACGTGTTAGACGTTTGGCGATAGGTAAATTAGGCTTCATCCTCCTCTGATTGTTCAAAGGTTCGTTGTTTTCCTGTACTTATTGGATTTGCGTATTGTAAAATGTCAAATAAATATGTCGTATCTATAAGTTCATATTGATAAGAAATTATTCACTGCTTCATATGAAAAAAGTAACTGTGTAAATGAAAAGTCATAATAAAATGTATATTTGGAATAAAGGCCCCTATATACATGTATGCATGCATTTGATATGTATTTGTGATCCGAAGTCCTTAATTAAGGTGTTGGTACAAGGAAGAATGACACATATTTTTATCAATGTACAGATCTGTTACTGTTAAAATCCAGGGTCTAGATATACCTCTCTGCATATGTCGGGCAAGTGATGGTGGGATACTCATCTGGAGTGAAGAAAAAAAAGCACCGAATCGCTGTGCTATATAAAATAAAATTGACTGTAAAAGATACCAGGGGGGTTATCAATAATTCAAAAATCCAAAGGTAGACGAATGCATGGCCAAACAAAAAAGAGACAACACGAACAGCTATCAACACAACAAGACGTGTAAACCGAACAATAAAGTAACACGAACCCCAGCAAAAACCGGGGGTGAGTTCAGGTGCTCCGTAAGGCTAAGAAACTCATGCTCCGCGCGCGGCACCCGTCGTGTCACAAGTTTACGAATACAAGAATGCCACAATCGGTGATGGTCATAAACGGGAAAAGGGTTAGTCGGGATTAGGTATGCGACAAGGGGGACATATCTCTCATCTGTTATTAACAGAATACTTTAATTTTGTCGCGAAAGTTAGAAATTGATGTCCTATCCTTGTCTTCAATTTACTATTTTCTCTGACATTAATACAAGCAAAATTGCCAATAGACTGTGAGCTACCTTTGGTTCTAATGAATAATTACGTTAGGTGATTTCTTTTTTTCGTTTGCAGAGATATTCTTGCTGAAGTACTTATATAACGACAAGTAGCTCAAAACGAAAAACAGACATTTCTATATTTGTATTAAATTTTGTTGCATTGTTGTTAGGTTGCAGTTTGATATGAGCCAAGCTACGGCTTAAATGTGGGTATTAGATTTCGGAAGATTTCGTGGATCAAGAAGTAATTTCAAAATTATTAGTGCAAGATACGCATATTCCTCGATTGAAAATCGATCAGGTTTAAGTATAGAATATGACTATGGGATTTCTGCTATCACCAGTGCATAATACATGCATATAGTACTAAAATAATTCTAAACGCAGGACTGTATGGAATATCCTTGTGAGAAATTGTCATTACAAGAGTTCCCGCTTATCAGACTTGTTTTTTTTTTTTTTGGTTTTTTTTTGTATACAGTGACGTCATAATGACATCCCATGTCATAGCAAAATGACGTTTGTTTTAATGGTGACAAAGGAAAGCCTTGATCATGACACTATGCGGGACTTTTAAAAAGTAAAAAAAATCACTTGTGCAACCATTTGATACTTACAGAAATACACCAGTAACCAAAGTATCTGTTTTGCATCGACAAACCGACCCATGGTTCTGTATAAGATTTTATCCAAACCTGAAAGTTAGACATAGTTATGCAATTACAGGTATAATGTTTAGCATAACGCAAATTTTCGTTCTACCTCCCCTCAAAACTCGAAGGTTTTAACTTCTGTGACTGTTTTACAGGTTCCTTCACATTAAATTATGCATGGGAGATACTCTTCTAGCATAACACTTGAAATGAACATATCTCTAAATGTTATTTTTGTCTATGCCTTTGTAATGAAATGGTAAGTGGTTTCGAAAATAACATTAATCCCAAGAGTACCTGTTCTGCTTAATAATTTATTGTTGTCTTTGGTTGACGGCGCAATTTTGCTGTGCAAGAATCATATTTTGTTTAATTCTTTCTGAAGTTAGCTTTAGCCCTCAGTGAAAACGTTTCGATTATTTTATAATGCTGTTTCTAGAATCTTTTGTCGCCAAATATCATCAAACATTTTAGCAATTTTTGCATAAAAATCATAATAATCAATGCATTTTTAGCATCAAGATATTTCAGAAATTCAGTCTTCTGAACATAAGGATAAAGTGAATCAGCTGATGTTTATAAATATTATTCAGCTGTATAAAGTTATACCTTCTGAGGAACAAAAATTGTTATGGGTAATTTTTTAGGTTATTTTATTGGTTAATTAAGAGAAGACAGAACTACTATCGTCTTCCTCAAGTTGTTGACTTCTAAAGTCAACTTTAAGATATCCCCTGAGTCTTCGATACAGATCTTTAAAATGTACAAAGAGCATACTATATGTAATAAAGTCATTCTATGATGTAATGAAGCCCTCTTATAAGGCAACTCATAACAAATTGCCATATGCCACTATTAATTATTATTATTATTATTATTATTATTATTATTATTATTATTATTATTTTGATGATGATGATGATGATGATGATGATGAAGTAGTAGTAGTAGTAGCGGTGGTAATAGTAGTAGTAGATAGTATTAGTTATAGTACTTTCATAATCAGCAGTTTTTGTGTTTATGATATCATTAAAATCATTTTAGTTTTTGTTGTTGATTTATACGCCATACTCCGTTAATCATCAGTTATGTTCTGGATGTGTTACGGTGATACAGGTTATATGACCGATGTTAAGGACACCTGTATGCTGAGAGGGGCTTCTGGTATGCTGCATAACTTTACACGACATCTATTTCTACCTTCTCATTCTTCGGACAGGGAAGATATTTATTGCCTCCGCTGAGAATCGAACTCCCGACATTCTACCAAGGAGACACGACATATATCTGTTTTTATTTTGCTGATATAAAAATAGTTTGATATCTTATGTCACAGGGTTGTTTGTGACACTGTAGGTTTACCTTACATAAGGGCGCCTTAGTACAAGCCAATATGGTCAAAACCACTAGCCTGAAGCGCATAGTTGAAAATACATTGTATCTATTTTAATTAAAGTAGTGCCGTCTCTATACATTTATTGATCTTTTTAAAAAACCGTGTTTACAAAAAGATAAATAATACATGAACCATAATGAAAGGCAAACTCTACTGGATATACCCAAATAAAGAATACCGCTTACCGCTACCGGATACCATAAAATCCGCATTTTATGGGAGAATGCGTCATAATATGTTATAAACAGTTTACGAAAGGTCGCATTTATAATTTAGATATAAATGGTTTATCCATCCTATTTTGGCACCGACGAAGAAACTTTTCCGTAAACGTACAGCAATAACTAACATTGAAAAATAAATAATTAAATTATAATCAATACAAACAAAAGTAAGGTGAGTTGGTAATCGAATGTTGAAATTTGAAATTAAACATCATGGTTTTCAAATATGTAAATGCATGTTTACTTCTTTGATATAAAAACAATCATGTTATCCGTGACACATGAACGCACTTATAGATTTTCACAGGTCTGTTTGTCCTGTAATCACATGATTTGTACTTTTTCATATGAGTCATTGACCACGTCATATCTGTCGTTCTACATTGTACATCCACGTTTCAATTAATGCCTTCAATTCAGAAATTTCGTTATTTCGATCTTATCTGTATTGCATTAAACTGTTCTGTTAAAATAGAAATGACAAAATAACCACTTCTGATGAGTCTTGTCTGTCAATTATGAAAAACTGAAAACCGATAGTTCTTAGTAAGAATCATTCTGTGTTCTTCTGATTAAAAAAAGTTATCTAACAAGATTGATTGAAAAAAGAGGAAAAGATTGAGACTGTCGTGTCCGTTGGCGTCTATATAAACATAGACATATAAAACAGTTACTGAACATATTTCAAAAGATAAGAACCCAAAGAAAATACATGCGTGCCTCCCCTCTGTCCTAGTTTTATGCTCGTTCAGTACCGGGATTACAAGCAGATGACTTTCAGAATTACGTTTTGGACAAAACGTTAGGGTTTCCAGTATCCACGTTATCTGATTATTGTATCATTCATATGTGGTTCATATTCTGTTTTTGTCGATTGTAATTAGGTAAGCACTTCGATTCAATTGGCCGCTGATCTTTAGCAGGGTTAGATATACATGTATAAATGTGCAACTGAAACTGCTCTGATGTACTGTCCCGCCACCTCTTGCCTTAACGATTTTTGTTTTTTTTTTTGTAAAATATATAGCATCATAACAACAACAAAAATAATCAGAATATATACTGAAAAGGAACATTTTCCTTAGAGATCCCAACAAGTACGATTCATGTGCCAAGACTGCACAAGGAGAAAAATAAGAATAACAATTACAGTACAAGGTCAACGTATATTGAGTATCTACTCAAAAGGAAAGTTTTCATAGTATTCATAGTCTCATTGTTTTGCACAATATATTTGTATTATCATTGTTTTATCTCTATTCAAATATTCACATAATATGCCATTCTAATATCTTTTAACAAACCTTACGAAAGCCTGTGTCCAACATTGTATTGTTACAACGATTTTTTTTCTTTGAACGTTAATTTTTGTTTTGTTTTTGTAATTTTTTTGTCTTCATTCATCGAAAGAATAAGAAGTCAATCAAATTCCTATCCCCCATTTACCTTAGCTTCATATGACCATTTATGACCAAGATCAACGGCATTAAAACAGAGGATATTTAGATAATATTTCACATGATGATTATTACTGAAACAAAACTTAACAAAATTCAATATTCTATCGAAAAAAATGTTTCTTTTTTACAAATGGAAGAAATATCAACTCAGACATCAGTTGAAAACATATTGAATTTCGGATTTCTCTAGACGAAACACTGAGTAAATATTAAGCTCCTGTGAACAGAAGACAAATACTGATTTCCGGAGGCACAGATATGGGATCAGGTGCCATGGAGAATGAAGCATCTCCTGTTGAACGATGACGTACACCGTTCCGACGATTCGACTCCGTTCGATCTCAAGTAAAATAAGTCAGAAGAATTAACCCTCATCGAAATCGTGTAGGGTGATTCAAAACGCACTGTCAAACAAGTAGCACTACAATTTATAAAGCAAAATATTGTAAATGCAAACACGGGAATTATATAGACAATAATGAAATGATGTGGTGTAGCTCTGGATGATTCACGATGATGTAATTCTAGGAAGAATTTTGATTAACTAAGATAAAATGAAAAATAAAACAAAGGAAAATATAGATTTTCAGATATAATAATACATTTTCATATATACCAACATTTTTCGGAACAAATAAGAGAATCTGTCTTTGATTTTCGAACATCCCCCGGTACCTCTTCATTATGATTCTCTTACTTTTACTAAATATAATTCGTACTTTTCGATTCCCCCTTTTTTAGAAAAGTACAGTTTTAGGTTATAATTACTTTCAGGACCCTTATTAAATGGATGCTTAGTTTTGAACTTCAAAGAATTTCTTTTCACTATCATGTAGACGACTATTCTTCTTAAATGTTATTTCATAGTTTTTTTTAGAGTTTTGTATTTGTCACGTATTTGCCGGATCCGAATATTTGCTTACGATCAAGTTATTAATCAGTATCTGTCATTTTTTAATTTCAGGTAATTTTTACAATAAAAGTATCTAACACGTATACCAACCTTGTGTTCGTCCACGTTTTCTTCAAATCCTTCTGCTTTACAAAAGACCTTGCACAGAGTTACGTCCTCAATATGCTTATGAAAACATCAAACTGAAATTGTCCCGGTCCGATCGATTTCTGTAATCATGCATGGCTCGTCATATTCATGCTTATTACACTGTCAACCAAGATGCACAATGGGATAGCAATGATATTTGTCCCATTATACATGTTTTATCACATATCTTACAACAAATTAATTGATAAATTACTTAGAACTCACTTATCAGGTTTGAAATGACAATTTGAAATTTGACGAGCAGAGGAAAGATAAATGAGAAGGAGACAGGAATCCTCTAACTGAGACTCACTGGTAGATTTATAATTAATTATAGAAATAAAATCGATTTCCCTTAACTCACTTCATAATTTGTTTGCTAGAATGCGTATCGTAATATGCCCACAACAAAGAATTATGAAATATAGTGTCTAAATAAAATTGATCCTTTTTATTTTGTTTATGAGTAACGTGAAAATGTCAATATTACGGTATGGCTCCTTTTTACCAGACAAATGGTTTTCGTGTTCAAGCATCGGTTTGTGATATTCAATTGATTGATGATACAAATACTAATTCCTTTCATTTAAGATAAAGCATGACTTTATGTGTCTATCATTTTATGACGGCTTTTTCAAAGCCTTTACAACTCATGCTTTTGTTTTGGCTGTATATTATTAAGCATGTCAGTGACATTTATTTTTTTTTT
>JACSZP010003433.1:0-10620 GCA_016161895.1 Pinna nobilis | reverse complement strand
CCTGGCCTCTCGACTGGAAGTCGAACACGCTAACCACTCCGCCACGGAGGCCCCATGTATGTATGTATGTGTGTGTGTGTGTGTAATTGCATGTCCGTTAATATCTAAGTATGGATAAACATGTATTCTAATTTTTTTTCCTAATATATATTTTACCGTATAGATGAATTGGTCTGCGCAAGACAAGAACAGTTGCCACAATCAGAGGACCGTGATGCTGAGGAAGTGATGTCAGTACATGATTATATAGACATACTTGACGTGAACTCTACCTACCTGGAACCCTGCAGTTTTACACCTGCCAAGTCATCCAGTTAGAAGTAATACTTTCCCTGGTGAATTTAGCCAACAGAGATACATGTATATGAAAAACCAGACTAGAAGAAGAATGTAACTTGTTTAGGCTTTACAGGTCTATTACTTTTGTAAATAGATCAATCATAAGCGGCCCTTTTTCCAAGCGAACCCTTCTCTACCAGTGATATATGGATATATAGGCCTATCGGTTTAATTTTATGGAATTGTTTTGTTGTTTGCCATTCTACTCAAGATTCTTTCACTTCTATGGAGCCGTCACCGTGTGGCAGTAAAGGGAGACACATTTTGCCAATACTGGCCACTTATAGGTGTTGACAGGGGAAGAGTCTTTAACGTGCTGACACATACACTGCCACGAGACATCGGAGTTTACTGTCTCATCCGAAAGACAGAACAAGCCAACTGCATCCCCGAACCTCTCAATCAAAGACAGATATTTAAAAAAACAGACTTGAAGAAGAATATAATTTGTATAGGTTTTACAGTGACTAAAATAGATGTCTTTTATCTGTGTAAATTTACAGCAATGTATCAATAAAAATGTAGAATGACGATCTCTGGTCGATTTCATGATTCCTATAAGAAAGACAAACATAAAGAGTTGGACAAACACGGACCCATAGTCACAACAGAGGTTGGATCAGGCGCCTATGAGGTGTAATCATCCACTGTTGACCCCTGTCGTGAGCCCTATATCTTGATCCGGTAAACAGTGACTGACCGTATTAGCTAATCAGACCATTGTACCTACCGCAGAATTTACAGTTATAAGCGGAGGCGTCGTGGTCGAGTGGTTAGCGTGTTCGACTTCGAGTTTAAAGGTCCTGAGTTCGAATCCGCGCAGCGTCACGGTGCGGTTGGCCGTTCCTGTCTTTCGGATGTGAAAATCAAAACCGAGGTGCAGTGTCACAGTAGATGTTGGAACGTTGAAGAACCATCTCTTCTCTAAGACCATAAGGGCCGAGCATAGGCAAATTTGTCGCCCTTCACCGGCACACAATTACGTCTCAATGTGAGTGAAATATATTCTTGAGCGGGACGTTAAATAACAATACAACAACTACAACAATTATAAGCGACCCTTTTCCTATCGAACCCTTCTCCACCAGTGATGTATGGAGATATAGGCCCATTGATTGTATATTATTGTATTGTATTTTTCTTTACCGTCCCACTCAAGAATATTTCCCTTTTATGGAAACGTTACCATGTGAAGGTGAAGGGCGACAAATTTTTCCTATGCTCGACACTCATGGTTGTTAGCAGTTGTGTCAGCAAATGTCTACCAAAACGAAATAACTCTAGCAGCAGAAGCTATAATGTGAATATGACGTTGGGAAAAGCAGCCATTTAGTTATATCGCCAGTTTTCTGGTATATTCTCTCGTGGAACGATATTCATTATGTACAGCAGAAAAAAAAATCAAAACAACAACGACTGAAAAAGTATACCAGCTCTCAGATGTCTAGTATACCGGTGTAATCACTGTGTAACGGATAAATTATACTTAAAGTTTCACACCTACCAATGGACTCTTGAAGCTGACTGCATTCATTTTATCCACTGATGGAACGAAATATGTTGCGCGCTTTATAAGAAGCATACCTTATCGTTTCTTACAAACTATAATTTTAATGTTTAACGTTTGTCTAGACGTGGCCAAATTCCTTTGAACGCTTTTTTGTCCTATGCCTGACATGAACGATAATTGTACAATTACAATTCTTTTCTCTGCCGACAAATGTTTTGCTTCGTATATCATTATTCTGTAGTATTGTCACTATTTTGTCATGGCGTCATCAGTCAATATACTCAAACGGTTTTTTAATATCGCCTCGGTGTATTCAATCTTTCCTTCTTTTAATAAGAACACTAGAAAATTTATATAGGTACATAGGTTTTCAGCACGGATTAGATTTTCACTTTGATTTTCAATTATATATCATGAATTAATGATATTTCTACAAGAACAATTTCTAGCCAACAACTTGCGTTTTTTAAGGCCAAAGCTTTAGTTAACAAAAGCTGAAATTAAACACATGTGATTACAGTTAAACCTCGTCTATAGACCACCTCACTTGGGGGTCACTTCACTAATCAGACCAACTAAAACCATTAAAATTTAGTCAGTTTATCAATCTTTATGGTTGTCTTAAGCTCACTTAGAAGACCATCTCATTTATAAGAAGACTGAACATTGAAAACGATCACCGATAAGGTCCTTCATCTCAGATGCAGATCAATGAAGTATAATTTAATTTTTTCATGTATTCCCCAATCCAGGAGGGAAAAAACCGAATTAGTACTAGAGATTTTCTCTACAATGAACTTGAACTACACCATGGGTTTGAGTTCATGAACGCATATGCGTTTGGCAAGTAATCCATAGGCAGTCCCAGACCAATAATCAATAATCCATATTCCAGCAATATCAAAAGTGCAAACAAACCGGGGAAAGCGATACCAAGTCAATCGACAGTTTCCAGACCAGAAAGAGCAAATCCATGCATGCCTTTACCCGATAATGAAACACCTACGTAAGAAGGCAATCGAGTGAAACTAGTGCGCGATATTCTGTAAGTAAATGGAGAAGTTTAACAACCAGAAGCGATACTCGCCAAACAATGAACATGCGGAGGATGCAACATATCCCCAGGCCACAACGTTATATCCCTCCACTTAGATGTTTACTATGCAATCTAAAAAAAAAGTTGATTAACATAATTATTTGAAATTATTATTTATATCAAATTATACACATCCAAATAATACAACTGCATATACAGGTATTTATGAAGCTGTGCTTAATCACGTTTGCAAAATCGCACTGATTACATATTTCTCCCATTTAAATTTAAGTAATTATCCCCTCAAAGTACCTGAGTTTATCAACATGAACAATATCTAAAGTCTTATACGTATTTCTTTTTTTTTTGCATAAATACATCTAAACTCTTGTTCACATATATACTGCGTACATTTGTGTTTGTAATGCAATAAGTTATGAATTTATGTATACCATTGTACTAACTACGGTGATAAGAGAATAAAATTGAATTGAAACTAATAACTTTTAGCCAGTCACTTGGGCGGTCTTAATAGCGCATTCCCACTACTATATTTTCAAAACGTGTGAGGAATCCAATGTGAAATAAATCATTATTAAATCCTCTGATTGTAAACTTTACATCGTAGTTCTAAACTTTCTAATTGATATATACGTGTATTGCATAGACCTATCGAAATAAATATTTCATTTTTAACTATTACATATATTTCTTCCAACCCTATAGAAATTATCTCCCATTCGTCATGGATGGGGAAACATTACTTCACTTTTCTTGCTACTATAATAGGTGGTCGGTTCAGCTCTTACGTCAAAGAATTTGAGATCGTGTGGTCTAACGTGTGCAGAGGCTTCCGTACCTACCTATCTACAAGCGATCCTAACCCCCTACCTTTATACATACCGTGATAAATACATACATACAGACAGACAGACAATCGCATGAACTACCTACCTACCTACCTACTTACGTACGTACGTACGTACGTACGTACGTACCTACCTACCGGCCTACCTACTTAGCTACCTACCTACCTACCTCCCTACCTGCATGCATCCATCCATGCACGCACGCACGCACATACATACATACATACATACATACATACATACATACATACATACATACATACATACATACATCCGGCTTTTTTTGGGGGGGGGGGGGGTCTGTTCTAAAGTTACTAATAAACAACGCAAAACAAGAATAAGTGTTGTGGCTCAACTGATTTATAGTAATGCACGATTTGATCAAATATTTGTTTTCAGGAAATATGTACTTCGATATTCATAGGAAATACCTGATTGGCTTACTGGCCCGTAGAAAAGAAAATCTTTCGGTGATTATTATTCTCTTCTTGCTTTACGTCCCATTCAATAACCTTCGACTTATTCATATATGTCGCCGATTGCCGACAAAGAGCTCTAGATTTCAATCCATACCGTAAACATTGCGCCATTTAGAAATAGGTAATTTGTACATTGACAGTGAAAAGGATAGTATGTCTCAGTCAAGACAAAAAGGAACGGCCAGTGGGTTATGAGCAAGAGTCGGTTCTAACATCCGAACCTTATACATGTAGTTTTATTCGTATGTCGAGCATTCTTTCTTGGATAAACGACGCTATTATCGTATTGAATTTCTGTTTTCAGATTACTCCTTTCCAATACCGTGTGATATGTAGATATAAGAAACAGAATTCAGGGGATAACTCCCATTACCTCTGTGAAAGATCCATCAATTTACTAATCAATTCACACTCGATCGTTACCGTGATCAATCAAAATCCAAAGCACTTAGGTTAAATCGAGGAAAAACAGTTGACTTAATTGTGCTTTCAATGAATTCGATAAAATTCGCTAAATGCGAATTTTGAATTAATTATCAAGCTTCATACCATAAGGTACAAATTCGTTCAAACGTTTAAAAGCTTAAGCTTTATTTTACAGCGATTAGCATACACCGATATGTCAACGGATGTTTATGTCTCTAGTTGGCTATGGTGTCAGCGTTCGTGGATTATTGTTTTTGGTAATAAAAACACAGAAAACCCAGAGAAAACCTACGCGTCCGAGTTTGCAACTGCCATGTCATCTAAGTTATTACTCGGACCTCGGTGGTTCCGAAGATCGAACCTGGGTCGCATTGTTGTGAAGCGAATGCACTAACCACTACGCTACCCCGAATAAGTTAGGAACGAGTTTTTTCTTGGTCTTTGACCTGTATAGCGGGTGTGATTAGACCTACATGCGACACAGCACAGAAAAGAGTCATGATTAAAGTGGCTTTTTATTTGAGAAGTCACAAAGATTAACTTTAATTTGAGCATAGCATGCTCTTTAAAAAAAGGTGAGAGTACGTGCCCAACTGTAACTTTGAAAAAACTCTCTTGGCTCTTATTGCCGAGATTTACCTTGTCAAAATTATAATGAACGTTTGATATTCGGACCCTTGTATTTCAGATGGTGTGTTTTTCTAAACAGACTAGATAAGCGTAACGGGAAGATATAACCTATCATTTATCTTCATTTAGGTAATGAACATTTGAGAGCGGTTGGAGCACATGAATAACAAGATTATAAAAATCTTTGTGAAATAATACTGCCAGTAGAAAGTTACACATTGAATTCTTACGTAGAAGCTTGGTGATTAAGTGTATAACATCCGTACCATAAGTGAGGCACTTTCCGTTTAAAATAAATGTCATTTCGGTAAGATAATTGTTCTACTTCTGAAATGAAAGGCAAAATTGTACCACTGCAGTATGAATCTTCTTCAAGGAAGATTTTACAGAAAAATCGGCAATCGCGTTTTACGCTTCATCGGTGAACGGATTTAAGTTATGTTCATAACAGGCACTTACTTTCGTTGAGAAATGGGGGTTCTTTTGCGTGTCTATACCTTTAGAACAAATCAAGTAGTCAACGTCTCAACAGCAAAAGCCAGAACACGCGACTTTTCTGATGTAGAACACTATACTAAGGAGCCACAACAACTATTCTTCTCCAAAATCCTACAATCTGATACCAGTTGTACACTGCGCTGGTATCTACAACTATATATCATATATACAACATATTTGGCAGCACGCTGGACATGGCATGTCATGTTGATAAAGCGATCCACGATCATCTTTGTTATAGGTGGAACTAACACTGGAAATATTTCGTTTTTTGTCATATCAAAAGCTGACACACATGTGTATGAAATTGATCTTTTGTGATCCACCGAAAGTATATAATAACACGATCTTTTTTTAAAATATATTATCAATTCCACACCCAATCAAACAGAGGTTCATGGGTGGGTTGACAAACTTCTCACACAAGGGGCTTACACAGGCTGAACTCATATTAGCGATATCTGTTCCCGATCAATCAGATAAACAGGTCCGTCTCAAAGCGTTGTTACTACACTTGAACAGGAATTAAGTTTTCCTGTAAGTGTTAGTTGTAAAAAAAATGTGTTACCTCCCTTTAACTTACAAACGAAGAAATAGATTATTTTATTTGATAATCAATTGAACTTTGCTATCTTTATTTAACCGTTGTCATGTTTTAAATTCGGGGCTATTTCCGTAAAGTTGTTTGTTCATCGTGTTGTTTATAAACGTCCAAATCAGGAACTTTCACTAATATTAAGGCGTTACAGAATGCAAATGAATAACCAAAAGATTTGGGAAATTCTCGACAATAATGATATTTTTATTTTAATTAGAGAAGACTCTTTTAACATCTAAATGTCACCCAAGGTATTTAATTGTCACTAAAAAGCAGGGACAGTTTAAAGAAAAAATTCCCTTCATATAAATTTGAATAACCTGTGTTTTACTTAATTAACTTTTCGTAATCTCTCTGAAAAAATTACCAGCTAGACAACCCCTAAGGCTACGCAGTTAAAACACGTTTTTTTCTTTTGCTTTCTGTTTGAAAAAAAATGATATTGTTTGTTTCCTTAACATATTAGAGTTTAAAATATGTTTAACATGGCGCTTCAGAAATTAAGCTTTACATATCATTATATGAAGTTACTTGAGACACTTGGTATTGTGTCACGAGATCTTGAAACAGATATTAGGATAACAGTCATAAAGTATATTCGAGCAAAGCTTCTGATCTCAAATAATCGAAATGAACACTATACCATGGAACTAAACTGGCTACTTTCCCAAAAGTAACAAAAAATGATCATGCCATGATCTCCTTTCCATGGGAAGAAAATTCAATCGACACACCTTTTTCTTAAACACCTTAAAGACCATTAACGCATGCTGATAACACTCGATGATAAATGAGTATGAGTTAAATATGATCGATCGACCACCTTATACAAGGCAATAGAGTTGATCTTTCCTTAACATACTAATTTCATTCATAAGTGTACACATTATTCTCGTAATGTTTATACGGACATACACAAGATATTCCGTACACCGTCTCAGGGGTACGCTTTAGTCTCATTTTAAAGTATGTTGAATAAGAATAACAAGGCGCAAGGGTTGCAGTAACTGTAACAATATATTCGTAAATACTTATTTTTTGGATGATGTAGGTGATGTCATGTAAATTGAAGTCATTGTATAACTCCCTGCTAAACATTTTTGTACAAACTCTACATGAACAAATACTGAGTTAAACATAAAAGAATAACTTAGGACGTGGCATGTCTAATAATTAAAAAAGTTGTGTACCGGTCATCATTTTTCTAACTTATTTCCAACACACGAAGTTTATCCAAATGAGTTTTGGGTGTATGAATACAGGGATCCTAAAAGGGATTCGGGAACCCTTATGAAGGGTTCATATTTGTTAAATAATACCGAAAACTCTCTTCCTTGTATTGCTTCAAGAACGACATCGCGATCTTGTGGTAGCTAGTTCACCTTGTAACCATATGGTCTTTGGTTCGACAGAAACAGGCGACAGAATTTTCCTGAATCAATAGGAGGTAGCAAACCCAGCTGCGTTGTTAACAGCAAATGTTGTCAAAGAGGCGACACCGGCATTGTTCAAAAAACCAAATATTGTTTTATTTTCACCTGCATTAGGCGAAGTCTCCATATAATTGTATGATTTTTAAGTCGCATGTTCAACACTAAAAAATCTGTGAACATGTGATCAAAAATATTTTAATTTCAAATGTGGACATCCAAACGATTGAGTTGAGACACGGATTTTGAAGTCAGGAATATGTATCAATAGGCCTTGGTTTTTTCGAAATATTTTAACCTATATATAACATAAAAATGAGGGTTTAATTTTGTTCACTATTTATTGAGATTTCGAGAAATTGTTTCCCCATATGCCCCTTACCGAAATATCTGATTTCTAAAACACTGATTTTGTATATTCTTTTCGGAGTTTAAGTTGAAAAAGTACTGCAGACTCGATGTCTTTTTTAATATTCATAATTGCAGTAGCATTTAACCTACTATTCTTTCACTAACAGGACGTGGCTGTGAACAAGATTTTGTAGTCATTTCGAAATTTTGTTGTTGTTTTTTGTTGTTCTATTGTTGTCATTGCTGTTATTGTTATTATATTGGTGTTTTCAACACGTCCGATGTTCCTGTCGGAATGGAAAAGGACACACAATTAACAAAGTAATAATCTTATTATGAAGAAAATAGTATAATAGACAAGACGTATCTGTTGATGTCTTGATAAGAGGAACAGCTACCGGATAAAATGCCATTATAGTATAAATTTTTCACACTGACATTGCATGTTATGTTCATACACTGTCAAATTCTACGCCGTTGATCCAAGCGGTGTTGTTCTACGGTAATTTGTTTTGTATTGTATATTGTATTTGCATAGTTCTATTTCAAAGATAGGTATATCATCCATTCAAATGACATGAAATGTTCGTTCATTTCTGGCTAGAGGTAAACTTTCTGAATTCACGGATCGGTAGATCGAGAACTACTGAAGGTAAACTCGCAATGTACTTGAGTGGAATTTGATAAAGATCCCACGTCAGGAATTATATTCTATTTATATGTAGAGCTTTTTAAAGAAAATGATACATAAAGCACCTAGTATGTAGAACTTTTTTCTACCTCTAGTGGTGATTAATTTTTATGCAACATTTCATTCCTAAAATTATCACATAAATACTTTCATATTCCATTGTAAGAAATATATCTGTCACAAAACATTGACTTAAATCATTTACACTCTACAGAACATATCAAATTAGTAAGAATAAGCAAATAAATACATGTATATTTACACTTGACTCCAACTCCGAATTTTGCTACCAATATGTCTTATATATCTGATTGTAATCTGTCAAGGATATCTTTTCATTAACTTAGAAGAACTTACGAAACACATCACATAAATGCTTTCCTATTTAATTGTAGGAAATATATCCGTCAAAAAACAATGATTTAAACCATTTTCACGCTACAGAACATATCAAATTCGTGTAAGATAATACACGACAAATTTCGTTTTTATACTTGAGAGAATTTTTTAAACCCTTCGTACTCCACTCATGTTCGGTAAAGAAATATATTTATGTTCTTATCTGTAATTTCAAACGAACATAAAAAATATTTACAAGAATAACTCAAAAACAAGTGTGAATATAGGAATAGCCCACCATACGAGTACGCGTGTATTTCGACTCCAACTCCGTATTTTTCTACCATTAAAACTAATATGTTTGGTATATCTGATTTTCATCTGTCAGTGATCTCTTTTCATTAACTTCGAAGAAAGTGGTAGGTAGGATATAACTAGAGGCCCAAGAGGCCTAAACGGTCACCTGAGAAACAAGCATCCCTGTGAATTGTTTATGAACAGATTCTAATTTTGATTACACGTTTTATAGATCCATTCAGTGGTTCTTGAGGAGAAGTTGAGAAAAATGTCTGACCAAATCAAAGGTCATATAGGCCATCTTGGATTCGTATGGCTACAAAAAGTAACAACCCTGATGTGGGACCTTGTGACTGTACCAAGTTTGGGCCTGATCCAGTCAGTGGTCCTTGAGAAAAAGTTCAAAATCTGAAAAGTTAACGGACGACGCATGTCGGACAACGACGGACAAAAAGGGATCGAAACAGTTAGAATTATGACGTTCAAGTCATTGCCTTTAAATTGTCAAATGCAGACAGGCGGTTAAGACTAGGCGCGACAATGAAGCCTGTGATTGGGATCTGGATCTATGCGACAGTATAGATATCAGTCATAAATACCCCCTCGCATGGCTTTTGGTTCGAGTTGGTCGGATAATACGAGCAACTTTTTTTCTATTGTTCGGTTGGGATAATGAAAACCGTAGTCAAAAGCCAAAACAAATATCAGCACGACAGAGAAAACTCGCCCGTCAATAGCCCGATGTGCCGCGTAAAGACCAAAATTTGAAAGTAAAGGCATTCGGTAAAGTCTCCATAAGATAGAAGGGTTTTGATTTTTGAGACGTTCACTTAAAGGGGAAGAAATACGACCGTACGGTTGTAGGTCACGTGGTATTAAGTGGGCGGGTTAGCTACACCTCTGGAAAGGTGTGAAACTGGTCCTTAGACGTTTTACTGGTATGCAGATGACCTGTCTGGATATACAGTTATAAATACTGTTATATGATATCATAGATGGAGCGAAATATATCTTTCCAGTACTCACGTGCAGGATTCTGAATATGATGGCGAATGTGATTTATTTTTATGTACCGGTACACCGAATTTATATATATATATATATATATACATGTATATATATATCTA
>JACSZP010003428.1:3247-16282 GCA_016161895.1 Pinna nobilis | reverse complement strand
TTATGCCAAATTTGAAGGATTTGTATGACAAAGTTTGTCTTATTTTCCACCCAATGCAAGTATGTATGTACGGGAGGGGGCTTCATGAATTGTGTCAACATAGTAAATATTCAAGGAATAACCCAAGTAAGCAGAAAAAGGATCAGTAATTTGGTTGGTTTATGCATAAAATATTCTTCATGGACCCCCAAGATGGCCGACAGAGGGAAATAACTCCTAGAAAATTGATGATATTGAAACCTATCTACGTACATTGTATGATGTATGTTGCTTACATTTTGTACATACATGTTTTAACTTTAAGATAAAAACTCTATTTAAAATCGACATGTACCTGTTTCTTCCTTCACGGTTGATGATCCATTGATAAGAACGGCAACAAAATACACGAATATATAAATTATACCCACAGAACTCGGTAAAACCGTTGACATCATCTGAAAAGTCCTATTTGACGATCATCTGAACAGAAAATGACAAACCGAAACTAGCAGAATCCGAAACTGCGGCATCTAACACGTGACTATATTCATTAAGTTTTTGTCATTCTGAGACATTGGAAACATAAGTTTGACACTTCTACTTCAGTGATACTTTGTATGAACATAGATTTATTGCTAAACAGACATCTGGACGCATACTAAAGTAGATCCCAACCGCTCAATGAGGGATCAAAATTATCACACTTAGACTAGAACTCTCTAGGGAAGAGGTAAGAAATGCCATTCGTCGAGTGGTTTGCATGGCAAATACGACGCAAAGTTTGTCAGATGAAAAATAAGGTATTCTGAATACTCACACAGTGGCTATACCCTGGAAATTGACATAAAATACTACAGAATCAGGATTTATGTAAGAAGGATTTATATCAACCTAAAATAATGATGTCTCTGATCATATTCATAACAAATACAGGGTAGAGTACCGGCATCAGATGAATCCGTGTAGCAACATGTAAATTATTTGTGATTTAAAAATTAAGTGATAGATATCGACCCACTTGACTTGTGCAAAAAGAGTGGTCAGAAAATGAGGAATATGACACTATTCTCTTTCATCTCTGAAATAATTGTGTAAACGGACATATGTACAGATCATGAAATTTGGATTGATGACTGTTCAAATCTATGTCTAGATTGTTTTTGTCTTTTTAACTTAAAATAATTTGTCTGAGTTTTTCATTATTACCTGAATGTAAATAGTTGGTAGTGTCCAATCTATCATTGTAGTATACCATAAATGTAAAACATGTAAATGGTGAAAGTTGGGATTTAACTAAGGAGTTGAGACTTGAGCTATCATTAGGCCTACTCCTTCGTTCTGAGAAATGATTCCATTTTTCTTTACTGTGTCAGTCAACTCTTGTTATACATGTAGCAGTCACGTTTGGATCTTAGTTTAAGAGTTAATCTGCTGAAGGCCTAATATCAAGAAAACTGTTATATTCAAACTCCCATTCATCAAATACTGAATTAGCCAAGTTGAGTCAGTATCAAAAACTAGCCGTTGCTGTCTTAATTTATGAATACTTAAAGATGGCTATAAATGGTTTAAAAAATATGAGTTTTATCAATGTGATCCTGCAAGACTCAGTTAGTTTCAGTTTTCCTTTTTTTCAATAAAATTTTTGAATGTATGCAAACCATAGTTATATTTTTTTTTATCTGTAGGTTTATCATGGTAATTCAACAATGAGTAGGGAAGGTAATCAACAAGAAGAGTGTTATGGAGTGCTTCCTAGAAGTTGAGAACATAATAAAACATGCTATAGAGAACAATGAAGAATCTGTGAACCTCAGCCACAGGAACATAGCCGTCCTCTCCAACAGTTTTCAGAAGCTGGTAAACGTGCGGAAGCTAATGTTAAACGACAATCAGATTATGATGCCACCATCGGAACTTACAGAGTTATTGAAGTTGGAAGAACTAGTTCTGAACAACAATAAAATGACACTTTTACCAACAGGAATATCCAAACTGTTGAATTTACAATATCTAAACTTGTGTCACAATCCTTTAGGAATATTGTCAGACGAATTATGTTCACTGGTCAATCTTGAACAGTTGTGGTTAGTTGATTGTCACCTGGCTAGTTTACCAGAGTCTTTCGGAAAATTGATTAATTTACAAAAACTTAGCATTAGAGAAAATTATGTGGAACATTTACCGTCTAGTTTTTATAAACTTCAGAAATTGACATGGTTATGTCTGGCTGAGAACACAATGAGAGATTTACCATCTGATTTTAGTGATTTGAAAACATTAACTCATTTGAATTTGAGTCAGAATCAATTTCATAATGTCCCAGAGTGTGTTACCGCATTACCAGAACTCATCAACTTAATAATGAAGTCAAATTTTGTGAAAGAAGTTTCAGATGACACAATATTAGCACTGTCAAAACTGACGAAGTTTGACTTGAGAGACAATGACATTGAAGAGAAACCAGCTCACTGGAAGGTAATTTTGTTTTAATATTTATAAGCCTATGTACATGTATTTTAGATAAAGATAAATAAAGATAATTAGGACTTTTTGAAAGCAGATTTATTGCAATAAATATTGAAAAAGCAAATTGTGCACTGAAATATTGTGAAATATACCGGTAGGCCTATATATATACATTTGTAATATATACATTTATATATCTTCTGATGAGTTTATAATTGATTTCAAGGTCACAACATGTGACAGTGTAGAAGTAATCGATGATCATTGTCATTGGTGCAGTTTGTGACTCTGTACTGAGAATTTTTCTAAAGATTTATCTGACCAAAACAATTACCCATAACTTTCTAGGGTCACAAAAGGCTTTGGTATTTCAAATGTATGTCACAACATGAGCCTGAGCATGAAATCTTGACCTTGTCTCAAAGTAAAAGGTCAAGGTCATTCTGGATGTGACTTGAAATCAAATTTTAAACACGTCTTCCAGTATTGAATGACCTAAGTCATAATTCAGACATAATTGCTACCAAGGACCACAAAGTATTTACTAACCTTAAGCTAAGGTCAAAGGTCATGGCCTTTCTGAAACTTTACTCGAAAGCTTTATATTTTTCTTGTACATGTACATGTATTTCCTTTTAGTATTGAGTGACACATATGACTTTTAACACAATTGTGAACCCAGCATAGTACACTGATCCTGACACGGGGCACAAGGTCAAGGACACTCTGAATTTAGTGAATTTTGCCAGTACTCAGCACAAGTTTCCTTCAAGTATATAAATGATTGATCATTGTAACTGATACTTCAAATATTTGTTGTCCTTGTCACTAATACATGTAGAATGCCGCCCACTTTGTTTCAAGATCCAAGGTAATTATAAAGCATTTCTTACTTGAAATCTTCTTTTGTCTGTATTTTCTTTTAGTGGGGCCTTCGTGGCCGAGTGGTTAGCGTTTTCTACTGCGAATCGGAAGACTCGGGTTCGAGCCGCATAAGCGCCACTCCGCGGTTGGCCGTCCCTGTCCTTCAGATGAGACAGTAAAAACCGAGGTCCCGTGTCACAGTAGGTGTTGGCATGTTAAAGAACCCTCCCTGCTCTACAGTCAGCAGTGCCGAGCATAGGCAAAATTTGTAGCCCTTCACCGGCACATGGCGACGTCTCCATATGAGTGAAATATTCTTGAGTGGGACGTTAAACAACAACAAAACAAACAAATCCTTTTAGTGCTGATTGCCCCAGTTGATATCATTAAATGAAATGGTTTCTTGTAGTTGGCCTCTCAAGACCTGGCAGTCTCTCACAATAATGGTTCCATTATAGGTTCCACCATATTATGAATTCATTAAATCACAACTGTCGTGTGACACTCATATGGCTGATGTTCATTACAGGGACTGGACTACATCATCGTGGGAAAAAGTACTGCTAATGGCCTACAGAGTACTGATGAAATGAGTGGCGTAGATGAGCTTAACAAATATGAAAATGGTGATGATGAGGAAGATGATGAGGATGACGACAATGACAGTGATGATGATGATGAGGAGGAAGACACTAATGACGAAAACGGTGATGGTGATGTCATTAAAGATGGTGACAAAATTGAAAAATGATAGCGAAATTGAACTTGCGAATAGGACTGAATTGGACAACAGTATTATGTTTCGAATTTCATTTCAAGGATATCATAGACTTATTGTCACATTTAATTTGTATCCCATAAGATATATAAGATATGGATGTCGGATAATTCAAAGGATGGACCAGGGTAAAGAAAACTTGTTTTACATGCATGACATTTTCATCTGTAAATTAATTTAAGTTACAATATGAAATACATATACCCTAAACTGCAAATTATCAACAACGTAGCCTTGGTTGTATTATAATGTATATGTACATCTGTTTAACAAAGTACATGTACAGCTAATTTTGAGTCTCAACTCAGGTTATTTTGCAGACTTATTTCATAATTGAGTTTCATGCCATAATGTTAATTCTTACTGTTTTTCAGTGTAGTACTTATTGAAAAAAAAACTGCCAGTCCATTAACTTTAAAGTACAGTAGAGTTGGTCTATAACAAATCAACTTAAAGTGAATTCAGTGGAATAATGAAAGGGTGAAATCCCCGAAAATACTATTTATCTTTATTAAATTCCAAAGTTTAAAGCAAAAAAGGCCTATTATGAATTAAAAATTAAGTCCCTGGATACACAAGAAAGCATACATTTGCAGGGTTATAACGAACCAACTGAAAACCAAGATACAATTGAAACAGAAGATGAAACAGCCTCATGTTCTTCATGTGTTTTCATCAGGTTTGTTTGATGTTATTACTACTGTGTGAACTGAAATGACAATATACAGAACTAATATCCTTTAAGCCAAATAACGCATCAATCATTGATTTAGAATTGGCTCTATCTTCAAAAGCAAAAGAAATGATAACTGCAATGCATAAAACGAAGGATGCCTATAACAAAGTAAAATTTTAATTCCCTTGGACTGTTCGTTATAGACAAACTCCACTGTAGTTAAAATTATCCTTGACCAACATATGATAACTATTTGGATTATCTGAGATGTATTCTTAGAGACTGATTTGCTCAATTCATATTTTTTATACAGTATATCTGACCTGTATTTATTTTTTATACTGCAAACATTCCATTTAATCCTGTCTTGAAAAATCACTGTCATGAACATCTACCTGTCATGTCTCACAGTAATATTTTTTCAAAAGATCTAAATAGAAAATTCTTCTTCCAGTAGACACCTGTAGGCTACTGAATGACCATACTTTTGTGAAAGCAAGTGGTAATCAAAATTGTCCATTCCTAACCAAAGTAAATTGACTCATATAGCTTACCGGTATGTTCAAAATACATGCTAAAATGGATACAATAGGTACAGTGAAACCTCGCCTAAAGGCCACCTCACTAATCAGGCAAATAAAGGAAAACAAAATTCAGTCTATTTATCAATGTTTGAAGCCTATTTCAATCACACTTACGAGACCACCTCACTGATCAGACCATTTTTGGCCATTCACTTAGCTGGTCTGAATAGCAAGGTTCCAGTGTCTCTGTAAGTATAAGATAGGGGAGTGTTAAGATGGATATGATCCTTAGTGACAGATGGGAAGGTCTTTTGAGACATGTTCTACTTTATAAAAAAATGTATTCTGAATACTTGTGACATGTATGACATAGAAATAATTTTCCAGATGCAGGTATGGTGATGTAGAAGGTCATGTACTTGCATATATGTGTTCACTTTCTTATCTATTCACTGCCATGAACTATTTAGAGTAAATTGTACTTTAATTGTGTTCATTCTATTACATCAGTTAAGCTCACTTATTAGCATTTTTTTCTTCTGGTAGTGAGGTTCTAGATTCAAATTCCCCAATCATGCTATGGTTGGTTGTCCCTGCACTTTGTCGCCGGTATGAGACAATAAAAACATAGGTCCAGTGTAATAGTAGGTGCCGGCACATTATAAAACCCTCCCTGCTTAAAGACCACAAGTGCTGAGCATAGGCAAAAAGTTATCTCCCTTCACTGGCATATCGTGATGTCTCCATATAAGTGAAAGATTCTTAACTGGGAGTTTATCTTAAACAAAAATTCATACATCCAACCAATCTTATCAAATAATAAATTTACTAATAAATTAATGATAGATCTTATTTCATTTATCTTAGTTTTTTCCCCTTTTCTCCTCACAAACTTAGTTTAAGAGTTGAAGATATGTTTTGTAATCAAGTTTGGATAGGCAAAATCTTTTTTTAGGAAAAAAGATGATCTTGGGGTAATTTTTGTCATATATGAGCTGCAAATGCACATATCTCAGGAAACAAACACTCTCAATTGTAGACATTTTGAACATGCAAAATTCATGCCGATTTGTTTCCGAAGGACGTCAGATGCTAGGACCATACTTTTTGAAAACAAAATCCATCAAGCAGCTGCTTTGAATTTTCGTATAAATGTACATACAGTTGAATCTCGAAAACTCGAAGTGCTCAGGACCGCTAATAAACTTCGAGTTGTAGAGACTTCGAGTTTTCAAAAATACGATATCTCTCAAGCTGAACACTATTCGCCCACACAAACCCTCTTATTCACTCCCTTTTCCGCATACTATTCTTATTACGCATCCATTTGGTAAATATTCTTAAACAATTTAACATTGTTGTTATCTTGGTTGCTAAATAATCAGCCAGTAATCAAAATGTCTGCCGAAAACTGGGATTTCAAAAGAGCGAGATGGTATTTCACAGGTATTTTAAGCTTTGGACTGAGAAATTTATTCGAGAGATCGAAAATTTCAACGTCAACATTCGAAAGACCAAGAGTTAGTTTCGTTAATTTATTAAGAGAAAAAATCGGGACCGTAGCTTCACTTTGAGAGATCGAGAACTTCAAGATATTGACGTTCGATTTTTCAAGATTCAACTGTATTTAGCCCTTAAAATGGCCCTTACTTACAGGTCATCTATATCTTGTTGCCCAGTTAAACAAATACCAGCCCATAATACACTTCCCTTAGGTAATAACTAGTTATACAGAAATAAAAATTTATACCAGTTACAATGCCAGTGGGCAAATACTGATAACATTGCACTGACCCAAAATAATGTTTTTGCTCTCGAACAACAACTAAAGTCAAACTTTGCAAATACAAATGTAATTGAGTTTGTACATGTAGGTCTTATAGGTATGAATGGTAAAGTGGATGTTGTCTTGAATGATTGATAAAACTGAAAGAAAACTGTCTTTCAAATCATGTTATCTATCATATAAGATCAAATACTTTTTAGTTAAATGAGGTGTGGTGAATAGAGCTGCAACGACTCAGCCCAAAAACCGAAAATCGTGATTCTCACCTCCGACCCAAATCTGAAGTTGCAATCAGAATTGAATCGACTTAAAAAAAGTCTATTATTTTACCATTGTACTTTAAATACTTTCATATGTGTAAACAACATACAGTGCCATTCACCTTTTTATTTATCCAAACTTCCTCCGGAGTGATTAAAATTGAGGTCAAGATAAGATTTTTATATTATGCCATTAACAAATGCAAGGAAAAATCAGATATCTATAGAAAATCTATCATAAAAAAACTTGCATTGAAAAAAAAATTGAATCAAGGCATTAAAATCGAAATCGAACCAAATTGGAGAGTTCCTGACTTATTGCAGCTCTAGTGGTGAATGAGAAAGCGTGGTACAGTGTTGTGTGTGGCAGGTTTCATAAGAGGTATACAGTGGAGCCTAATTAATCCGGACACCTTCGTTCCCAAGAAAATTATCCGGATAAATGAAGCATCCGGATTACTGAAACATACATATCATAATGTGCAAGGCAATCTGAAAATTTTGTTCCCTTGAAATATCGTCCGGAAGGTGAAACATCCGGATTATTGGCGTCCGGATTAATGAAGCTCGACTGTACTCATCATATCGAGGACTGAAGATCCTTAATTTGTGCCTTGGTTATATTGTGCTAAATATACTCTTTTACTATGTCAAGAATGTATGTATCATTGAAAGTATTACAGTACAGTATGTAAAAAAATAAATCACTATTTTTTCATGAATTTCTGTCTTAATTATTGTCGACTCCTGAAAGTTGACCTGTTTTTGCTAACAAATCATCCAGGTCATTATTCTCCTCTGAATTAGGATGGACTGGAGAAATGGATCTAGGGAGAAGAATTTTCGTGTTCAACAAGTAGGCCTACATTATGATCTGCCTATGCCACTGACTACATGTGCCTGTCTTATGTGACTTCAATCTATGCCTCCTTAAGTGTTTTTCTTATACAAATCACCTGAATTAAGAGACAACCTGTCATATCATATTATACATGGTATTTTCTGCAGTTCTCCAATTTTCAAGATAATATTGAAATTGCAGAAATTCAAAACACAAAATATATAAATTAAGTAAATTCCATCGAAATGTCCATCAACACTTTGTAAAACACAAATGAGCATGGGCATTTCCAAAATTCTTACAAAGAATTGTTAGATTTATCAATTCCGACACCATTGCTGGCATTTATAATTCTTGAAAATTTAAATAAAAAAATAGTCAATATGACATTTGTCAAACCAAAGTGCAAAAATTTAGTACTGCAGAAAATACCAATTGTATGCCAATAAATAGTTGACTATACCAAAATAATCATAATCATACGCCCGTCGCAAGTTTTGTTACCCGGAAAATGACAAAAAATGAAAACACCAAATTTGTGTGCTCCGGACAAAAGAAACAAATTAATTTTTAACAAAAGCCAATACCTCTGTTTAAACTGCAGCTAGAGTTACGGTTTTTTGGACACTGCACTGCGCCTTGTAATGGTCTTGATGTGTATGAAGTTTCATGAATCTATCATACAGGGTTTTAGAGTTATGCTCCAGACAAAAAAAGTTAACGGACAGACTGACGGACAATGCCATACCAAAATACGTCCTGTCATTCGACGGGCGTATAAAATCATTAAAGACTTTCTGATTTTATTCAAACAAGGTGCAACAGTTAATATTGTTGTTTAACATCCCACTCAAGAATATTTCACTCATATGGAGACGTCACCATGTGCCGGTGAAGAGCGACAAATTTTGCCTGTGCCCGGCACTGCTGGCCGTAGAGCAGGGAGGCTTCTTTAACGTGCCAACACCTACTGTGACACGGGACCTCGGTTTTTACTGTCTCATCCGAAAGACAGGGACGGCCAACCGCGGAGTGGCGCTGCGGGAATCGAACCCCTCGACTCGAAGTCGAACACGCTAACCACTCGGCCACGGAGGCCTCGCCATAGGTGTCAAGCATAGGCCAAATTTGTCGACCATCACCAGCATTAGGTGACATCTCCACATAAGTGAAAAATTCTTGAGGGACATTATGATTAACCAATAATACAACCAAACACAGTATGAGTCAAAACTTGGTGTTGAAGTCACTGATATTGGCAACATCTCCATTTCAGTGAAAGATTCTTGAGTTGGGTATTAAACAACAATACAACTAACCAATACAGTTATCAATCAATGAAAAAAAAAAAAGATGAAAATTACGTTACACAAAATTTAATAACATTATCAACAACTCAAAACGTTTGCACTGATGAAAGACATCTGTCTTTGAAAAATATATGTCTTTGGTGTTTGGCATCTTGTCCCTTTTTGTTGAAAAACGATGTTAAACGGACTGTGTTTTTGACGTCTTCCTCTTCATCATCATCGTCATCCCTGAAAAAGTGGAGATGAAACTAATAACTAGCTGTTCTTTATGTTCGATATGATTTTCTTCTTCTGTTAATATTATTTTTTTTGACAGTGGCAAATGTACAAAAGGAAAGATCGTGTATTGTGTTCTCATGTAGCGATGAATTTCTTCAAAACATGAATTTGCCAGTATTTAACTTTTATACTACATAGTTTTCGGGGCTTCCGTGGCCGAGTAGTTAGCGTGTTCAACTTCGAGCCGAAGAGTCCGGGGTTCGATTCCCGCAGCGCCACTCCGCGGTTGTCCGTCCCTGTCTTTCGGATGAGACAGTAAAAACCGAGGTCCCGTGTCACAGTAGGTGTTGGCACGTTAAAGAACCCTCCCTGCCCTACGGCCAGCAGTGCAGCGCACAGGCAAAATTTGTCACCCTTCACCGGCACACGATGACGTCTCCATATGAGTGAAATATTCTTGAGTGGGATGTTAAACAACAACGCAACAACAACATAGTTTTCCTTAAAATTAAAATGTTGTACTGTCAGAGGATTCTAGATAAGCTAAAATAACATGTATGACGTTAAATTTATGGGGGCTATCATGGCTCTGTGGTAATTCTGTTCGCTTTCTGATTGTGAGTTCGAAATTTCTACGGACTCAGCTGGTTTTTCCTGTCCTTTGCATGAGAAAGTCAAACCTGAGGTCCCATATCACAGTTGCTGTTTAAAGAGCCCTTACTGCGTAAGTGCCAAGCAAAGGCCAAACTTATAACCTCCATATGGTAATGCCTCCATATCAGGCTAACTAAAATTAATTCTCTGGTTCTCATGTCCTTTTTTCACTAAAACAAATGCAGGCGGGAGGCTTTTTATTTTACTTTTTTTTTATGAAAAGACATACTCGGGTGGAATTTTTCCCCACCCCAAACTTTAACGTTCCATACATTATCTGAGAACTATAATCCTCCCAGTTCTATTTTTTTCCTTCTTAAACTAGTGTACAATTCAATGAATATACATCCATTGCAGAAGCCTTGCAAAGGATGTTTTTTGCCACTAGAAGAACACTACACGTTATATTTTTTCGTTTTTATCATGTATGTGAAACATTGTCAATCAAAACTTGTGTATGGGGATTTTCTTCTTCATAAGATTGAAACATTTTACTGACTAACGAGAGGCCCAACTGATTTTCGCGCTGCAATTCCAGATGTTATTTTATTGAATTTTTCATTAAATTGTTAATGCAGGGGCTTTCAAAGAGATGCATGCAGGCCTGAGAACTATTTTATTTGTTCTAAGTGAAAGATTTTTGAGTGGGACATAAAATAACAATACAATCAAATCAAACAATATGTAACAAATGGCAAAATTGAAATCCTATAGACTCACATATCCAACTGTTTTATCCAAAGGCCAGGTAAAATCAGCCTAGTCTACTGATTTGAACACATGACCATATGATCAGAAGATGGACATACCACCCAAAAAGTCCGGATGGCCTTCTGGTACATTATAAGTCAAGGTCTAAAAATCATAACTTACCATCGTACTGGCACACCATTTTTGTCTATGATAAGAGCTGCGGTTGACCAACCAAATCTTACAAACTGTGGAAAGCCAAAAACTTTGTCCAGGCTGTTACTCATAAACTTCTTGGTCTTGGGATCTGTAAATGCACATGCACATTTAAGAATAATCATTACTCATTAGGCTTTCCAAAGCAATATCTATAGCCATGCATACTACTCACTGAATTGTTCATGAACATAATTAACTGTACTTTAACAAGGTAAGCCCCCAGGCGTACTTAACTAAGGCAAATTTTAACCAGTAGTGTTGCAAAAATGTTGGCTTCTTCTATGTGGGGTGATTTTTGTGTAAAATAAAACCCAAGTCACTATTCTTGAAGAAAATATGGACAAAATAAGCTTTCAAATCAAAATTTGACAACGATCTTTACCTTGTATTAAGATATGTGAAAACCTGTATGTCATGAACATCTGTGTGACATGTCTGATCTGTCTATCTAATCCAGAATGACCTTGACTTTGGATTTGGGTCAGTGCATACCTATATGTCATTTGTTGCATCTGTGTGCATTATGATCAACAAATCAAAACTGAAAGAGAATAAGGGCAAAATAAGCTTCCATGCCAATATTTACGAATTACCTTGACCTTTTATCTTGGGTCAAAGTCAGTTAACACCATACATTCAGTGAAACCTTGCCTAAAAACCATCTCACAATAAGAACCATCACAAATCAGTCCATTTACTGATTTACAGCCAATTACTCTGGGCTATTTTTACATCACTTAGGAAACCACTTCACTAATCAGACCAATATAAGCCTGTCACTTTGGTGGTCTTATTGGCAAGATTTCACTGTACTTATTTACCAAGCACTTATACAAACCTCCAGGGTAGCCACTACCATACTCATCTTCAAGCTGGATTTCTTCCTGGAACTTCCAGTTTTTCAGGGCCTTATCTCTAGCCACCTGTACATCAAATAAATTGTAGAACTTGACCACTGTACATACCCTACATGCAGTGCCAAATTGTAATACAAAAGCAGGGACTTCAGTAATTGAAATCTTTACTGCAATAAGTTGTTTTATTGTTGTTTAACGTCCCACTCAAGAATATCTCACTCATATGGAGACGTCACTGTGTGCCGGTGAAGGGTGACAAATTTTGCCTATGCTCGGCACTTATGGCCATTGAGCAGGGAGGGTTCTTTAACGTGTCAACACCTACCGTGACACAGAACCTTGGTTTTTACTGCCTCATCCAAAAAACAGGGACAGCCAACCATGGATCGGTGCTGCGCGGATTCGAACCCTGGACCCTTCAATTCAAAGTCGAACAAGCTAATCACTCGGCCATGGAGGCCCCTACTGCAAGAAGTAATGAAAATAAGATAATATGAAAGACAATTCTCCTGATCAGCTTGACATTGTGGCATAATCAACTAGATCAAGAGGAGAACATCCATGTAGGGTTTAAAAAATCATTCCATTGATACTTTCTCAGAAATAGCAATAATGAGATTCACTTTTTGAAAACTCAATTCCCCTTTGTGGCCAAATTTTTCAACAGATTCAAATTATGGCAAAACAAAATTAGAACCAAAAGAAAAATTCCATGCAATATCTAAAGAAAATTTCTTCATTTTTTCTCAGAAATAGTCAAAACAAGAATTGTTTAAGAATGAGCAACAAACTTCAAACGACAGACAACAGAATGATGGTGAGCCAAAGGTTGATTGTATAATATCCCACTCACAAATCTTCCACTAAAATGGACACTGCACCATACCAGTGAAGTTTGATAAATTT
>JACSZP010003424.1:0-12349 GCA_016161895.1 Pinna nobilis | reverse complement strand
TTTACTATGACAACTACGCTCTATATCGCCACGGTAGATAACTCTGTCGGGAACAGTGACACGAAAGTAAAACTGACAGCCATAAGTTTGAGAGGGTATTTAATGTTTCATATTTATTTTTCGGACTATTTTTTATTTTGTAATTGATAAAATAACACCATTTTATAAATTAAAAAACTTTATTCCATTTTAATTCCTTGCCTTTTTTTAAACTTTGTCAATTAAATCTGCCCAAAAAACAGTAAATATATAAGGAATATATGGATGAAGCACCCTCATGGGGGTACAACAAATATCACGGTATTATACAAATAAACTTGTACATAAACTTTTTATGATTTGGTATGCGCTAAGTGTGCATATATGACTCCGTATATCGAATTTCAAACGTTTTGNNTTTTTTTGATTTTTACGTGGAGCTGTACTTAACTTTTCCTGTCGCTTGTCCCAGTAGGCGTCGACATATCACAGATTCATTTGGCGAATCGAAGGGTCCGGGGTTCGAGGTACGGTTGACCGCCCCTGTCTTTCGAATGAGACAGTAAAAACGGAGGTCCCGTGTCACAGTTGGTGTAGGCACTTTAAAGAACACTACCAAGCTTTACTGTCATAAGTGCCGCGCATAGACAAAGTTTGTCGCCCTTCACCGTCAAACGATGACGTCCCCATATAAGTGAAATATTCTCGAGTTGGACATAAAACAACAATACAACCAACCAACCAACCAACAGGCATCTCACTGCGCAAAGGCCGAAAGTGCTGAACATCTGTCAAACTTTGAAGCCCTTCACCCGTAGTCGGTGATGTCTGTGAGTGAAAGGCTGAATTATTGGACATGAAACATTAACATCACAATAGCAGCTAATACAACAAAAAGTGGATGTACTTTAATGTTCTAATACTGGGTATCAAAAGTATCAGATTATAAAATATTTTTATTTCTTCATTAGGTCATGGCATAAGAGGATCGGACGGCCCACAAGGTCCGCCTGGCACAAAGGGGGTCAAAGGTGATAAGGGTGACTGTGATGGTAGGTATAATCTATCAACGAGAATATCGACATTTAAGTATGAATTCGTTTTCTGTCATACTAAATAACTTGGTTTTCATGGACTACTACAAAGTATGCATTCTAGTTGTGTTTTGAGAGAGGGAGAAGGAAAGATATTGATGCACAAATAGGTAATTGAATCATTTGTGTTGCAAACCCGAGTAGACCCTTGTCTTTCCCTTTGGTTTGTTCGTAAGTACGTGTTAAGATGTATGCATTCATGTATGTACCTTTATCTATAGTTCTGAATGTTGATTATGAGTTTAATTTTGGCATGTTCTCTCCACTTCTTCTTGTCTCATCCGTAGGAAAATATGCATACTACCGCTGTTTATTGACCTTATGACCTTTCGAGTTCATGTCATACACACCATAGTGGAACCATAATCGACCCATATTTGGTAATATAAAATACAACAAGTTAAAAGTCGTAAAGTTGTCGTCGTAAATTTGCCAAATAATAACTAAGCATTCTCCAGTAGACAGAGCTTGAAAATATCACACGTATGGAATAGTGATCAAAGAGCCAGTCGGACATATTTTCATTATCATGCGTTAGAACTGTTGCCAGGTGTTCTTCCTTTATCATCACAATGAATTCAAAAGAGATGCGCCTTCTGGTGGAAAAAAAACCCTCCGCTACGACATGTTTCCCATATAAGAATATCCCTGTGTCGGTTTTAATTAAACATTACGCATCAAAACGAAATGTGGCAGTTCTCCTGAGCTGGATATCTTCTGTAGTAGTATTCATCTTTTACAGTTTTGGTTTTGGCCCTGAAGATATATGTATAAACTGAATTCACAATTTGTAACTCTTTGCAGTTATTTCTTCCATAGCGATGGAAAATAGAATATCAGAGACCAAAAATCCGTATATAACGAATAAACCAAGTAAGTATAAGTTATCCTTGATATGAATGAATTCGCTAATAAACTTTTCACTGGATCAATGTACGAATTGAAAGTTTAGATTCAAGAATTATGGTAACAATTATCTAAACTATTGTAAAAGGAATACAGATGTAATCTTTATCCTTTGAACAGTTGTACTTTTCATACAGAACCTTACGATAAAAATCACTCGTAAGTCGCAATGGCAAGGAATTTTAATATTGATTATTTCATAGCTTATAAATGAACCCAAAATTCAAAAGAGACCATTTCTTTCATAAAACTACATAAAATAAGATAAATTGAAAGTCGTTAACTTAAAAGTACGAGTGATATTAATCGTATGTGTTTTTGTGACACAACCTTCTGATACATACTCAATTTAATAGAAGCCACAATAATGGCTATATATATTACTCTGCTGCTTTCTTTATATTGCCAGTTCGAACGCCGCTTCTTTTGCCACGCTCAACTGGTAAGCTTTATGTAAAATCAATTTGCCACTTTATATCATTAGCACAGGGTAATAGATAGAAAGTTTATCAAAGCACATTGATTTCCATATACAGTGCATATGAGTCGGCAAATTGATATTGATATTTTGTTGGAAACTGTTGTGCCACTTACATGCTTTTTATTTGCCCTTTATGCGCTTTACGTGTGCTTTAGGTGGTCGACTTGACTTCGCCTGTCAGGGCCTCATTTGTTTGTGTTGTTCGTCTTTACATTTATTTTACGATTAGACTGCAGAGATGAGACAACCACAGAGGTCAAAACAACCACTGTTTTGACCACCTTTGAACCGCCCACAACTACTCCTGTTCCCACAACCACAACAAAGCCCCCAACAGCAACAACAAGACCGAAGTTAGCAGCTAGAAGCAGAGGTCACATCGCACTTTCTTCTCTAAGCATGCCGTCTTTTCTGGCATAAATCAATACCTACCAACTATATAACATCGAGTCCCCAGCATGATGTATTTACCTTAAATATACCACATTGTAGTTTTCTCACAAAAACTCGTTCGTATCATCTGAATCCTCGATTGTAAGATCTGACATCATTAAGTATATCGTTTACCTATTTATCTCCCTTCCATTATTGTACAGTTTGCATTTGTATTGTCAAACATGCTCGTAATTAGTATTTGCATCCCCTGTTTAATACATGGATACAACAGCAAGTCTCCAGGGTATAATTTTCAAAGTTGTGTACCAAATTGCAGACTTAACATACATACTTTTAAGTCGAGGAATTTGTATATTTGCTCCAATTATAAACTCCTTAACATCTACCTGGTGAATTATCCTTAATGCTTAATCAGATTGATCTGCCTGTAACACAACATTGATAAATACGTGATAAAAGAATACTCATTCTTTGAATTACTATACATGGACAAACAATCAAAAGAACGCAAGTTTTATCATTTACCCTTTACAACGAATTAGTGCAGACATAATTAGAACAAATTGCAAGATAATTTGTAGTTGGAACACCATTGGCAAATTTGGAATCTCTTAAAAGACTGATCTATATAGATTACGGTATCATGTGTTTCTAAACTTGATATTCCCAATATAATCACATACGACCAAACTGGTGTTATACTTCGTAACTGTGTATTTATGATGACAATTGTATGCTGCATGTGTTATAATCTATAATCTATATTCACAAAAAGAATACACACAATTTTAGGCTAAAACGTTTACAAAACATCCCTACTTTTATATCATCTGCAATAACGTGATGGACACTGAAAAAGTACATTACAGTGAAAAGGCCACTTTTGATTCGTAAGCATTTTTAAAAATCCGTTGGTGTTTCGATGGTGTGAGAATTATATCAAATAATCAAAATCACAGGTGGAAAACAACCAGCAATAATCGTTTGATCCATCGCTATGTCGAATTTCGTGATTAAATATTGTGAAAAGTAGGATTTTAAGGACCAACAGTGATTGCCTTTGGTGTTTCTGTAGTGTAGTTTGTATCTCATGCTTAGAAGTTTTAAAGTTTGCTTTGCCTTGTGCTTTTCTACCTTTTACCTGTTTTACATTTGATTTTTTTTTTATTATATTCTTTTCTCTATTTCGTTTGAAATTGTTCATGATCAAATCTAAATACTCGGTAGTTATATCTGCTGTACTTAAAAACACTGTAGGAAAGAGGGATACTTAATGCACCAACTTTCAGAAAAAGACAAATATGTTCCTGAACTAAACAATGATCATCAAAACTTGTTTCTGTGTAAATCACTCTTTCTTATCTGCATAATAACTCAACAGTTAATAGTGTGTGTATGGTATGGCTTTTTTTCATTTTGACTCACACTATCGTACTAAGATATTCATTTATACTTTTTGTTGCTTGTATTGATCTCACCACGACAATAGAAGCACCTTACCTTTTAACGACTTGCAACAGTTATCAAATATTTCTATTAATGTATATAGATAAATGTATTTCAATGTTTTCATTCCTAGGACATTTCTTTAATATCTTGCCACAAACATTTTAATTCGCTAACACATGTAAATCAGTTCCTGCCATTGGTTACTTATAAGTATACTAATTTACCGTTTCCTATTTAACGCATGCTCCCTCAGGAAAGGAACCTGACGCACAGAAACCAAGAAACTCGTCTATACGGATCTGCAGTTGTTCAACACCTATATGTTTTGTTGTTCTCTTCATTGTTATTCTTTGTTGGCGATATACCAAATAACTTATAAATTGTTAATGTATGTAAGTGTATACATATGTTTTCTTCTAGGTGACATATTTCACTCTATTGTAACGCTTTTCAGTCGAACTTCTTTTTTATTAGTGAACATGTCGCATATTAGTTTCAAATAGAATTTCATTATGTATGTGAGTAATATATGTATGTATGTATGTATGTGTGTGTGTGTGTGTGTGCGTGCGTGCGTGCGTGCGTGCGTATGTGCCTGCGTGCCTGCCTGCGTGCGTGCGTGCTTGTGTGCATGTATGTATGTATGTATGTATGTTTTTATGTATGTATGTATGTATGTATGTATGTATGTATGTATGTATGTATGTATGTATGCATGTATGTATGTATGTTTATGTATGTATGTATGTATGTATGTATGTATGTATGTATGTATGTATGTACGTATGGATGTAGTATATATGGATGTATCTTAAGGTCTATTATCTCATAAGTTTCATCATAATATATTATTTTATTTAATACCCTAGTCAAGACTTCTGTCAAGACTTGGACTTTATGACCGAGACAAAAAATTTAAATGTTATATATCATATATGTAATTGTCAATTCTTCTTACTTATCTGACACTACGCTCACTCCCTCATAGCTAAGATAAGGGGAATTCTAAATATGTAATGACCAGTTAACTACCTCTTGTTTAAAATAATATCGTTAAATTTCCTTACTGGATATAAAATGAGAGTGAAAAGGTAGCTTAGAAATTGATTCCGAACTCCCGAAAGTGATATATTATTGACCTAGAGATGCGAAACGAAAAAAGAAAAAAAAAAGAATTAATCTTCTGAATTATTATAGAGTGAAAAGCTCTAAAATTAGACTGAGATGTTCTTTTATACCATGCTAGTGAGCGCTTATACATGACCGTGTAAGCTACAAGAACTAATAACTTAGTTCTGTATTTTCTTAATTTTCAGATTGCTACATTAAAAAGATAGGCACGCCAATGTTCGAACGTAAATTTGGACCGAGAATTGGGGCTTGGATGAGGGAAAATCGTTACACTTGGGTGACAAACGGAGAATCGGGGAAATATTTGCACGAATTTCGGTCAAAAGCCAGCTTTATGTCTAATGAAGATGACCAAACTATTGATCTAAAATCTTATGAATACCATGGTAACAATCACGCGGTATATAAGGGCTCGTTTTACTTTCACTGGAGAGATGGGATGATAGTATGCTATGATCTGCATTCAAAATCGGTTGTTACTAGCACTATATTGGATGATGCTGACGTTGGAACCAACTTGTACAAGGGAAGCAGCTCAAACTTCGATATTGAGGTGGACGAGCATGGCTTATGGATTATCTATGCAAATAAATATGATAGTGAACACACGCATATTATAAAAATAGACCCTCACACCATGATTACCTTACAAAAATGGCGAATTGCCGTCACTCCTGGAAGCCATGGCAACGCCTTTGTCGCTGGAGGCGTTGTATATTTCGTGAAGGATACGAGAAAAAGATTGTCTTCTATTGATTATGCTTTTGATCTCTTCTATAATAAACCTATACGAATAAATACAAGATTTGTGAATCCCTTCGGCTACAACACCATGATTTCTTACTCGGGCAGTGCCAATTTTAGAGCCAGGAAAATTTACGGATGGGATAACGGGGCTCAAATTGTATATCCGTTGTTGTTTTATTGCGTTGAGTAGTCTGCTTTTCATATATGAACTCAGAAAAATAAATGTTCCCCTGTGTATGAAGAAAATATAGAACGGCCTAAGCTTACATTGAATATCAACGTCATTATACATTATGTAATGATAAAAGCTGAGTGACACATTATAACATCACCAAGCATGAAGCGACAACATGATTTATTTCCTTACGTATCATGAGAGACAACTCTTTTATCCGACTTTTGGTTCCTGATTCTGTTTTGTTTCTATGACAAGGAATGTGACTGTATGTATGTTTTTAATGATATCTTTTCCTGTTTGCATTTTACATTTGATCAGGATCAATCATTACCGTTGTTAATATGACCCTATCATACTGTGTGTTCTTCGTAATTGTGTTGGTCTTATTTCACATTATTTTACTTTCGCTAGTCTCTAAATCATTGATGTGTTATGTAGTGAAGTAAACAATGTTTTTCATTCACGAAAAGTCCAGTGAATATGTTACAAATGTAACGTAGTAAAGCCTTCTTGAGGCTTATTTATTGTTTCAATGTTTCGAGAAATACCGACAAAAACAGAAAGTGAAGTGTCTCTCCATTTCTAATACTCAGTAGTGATGTATAAAAAAAATCGAAATTCAGCGATTGTTTTTAACAATGGTTATTCAGAGCGTGAAAATATCTATTTTGAATCCAATTATAGATTAATTAATTTAGCATTTGTGATAAATTTTGTTGTCAACTAGCACATTTTGCAAATATTTATGTAATACATAATGAGTCAGAACATGTTTTGACGACATCCAACACTCAATGACTTCTGTTAGATTATTGCCTTGTGTATGAGCCATGTACAAAACAGTCGTTCATCGCTGGAGATGAGCGGGAAAACACACTCTTCACTTTGTTTTTACGGAAAACAAATCACATAACATTTACTTCAACATGGCACTATAATTATATAATTCTTCTTCCGAATATAGAATACATATGATCATTTTCTATATACTAGATGATGCTTACTCCTCCATGGCACCTGGTCCCATCTCTGGATTTTCAGAGGTCCATGTTTGTCCTGTATTCATCGAATTTGCATACTGTCCCATTTTTCCAGTGACGTAGGCGTAGCTTGTTTGATTGTTCTTACTAAACGCCACACTGGGTAATTTTTCAGCCATATGGTGGCGGGCAATTTTTATTGGAATAGGAGAGAGTCCGGTTACTAATGTATCCTGGAAGAGATCATCGATCTTCCGCAAGTAAACTAGCAAACATTTTAACATAATCAACTTAGAGTTAAGCGCGGCTCGAACTCGTGCTTACTAGAGGTGAGAGACTGAGTGGTTCAAATTTGTCGGTCACGGACGGCCCTTGTGGACGAGAAATACGAGTAACTCGGTATCCGTCACATTATGTGTCAGTTCGTAGAATGTTGATCGTTAAAGCTATAAACAGTAATCACGACTATGATCATATCTTTTATTGCTATCACCAGTATCGTTCTTAAGCTTATATATACAAAAGCTATCGCAATGATGATGATGATGATGATGATGATGATGATGCTTGTGGTGGCGGTGGTGGTGACGATGATGGTGACGATGATGGTGACGATGATGGTGATACTAATGATGATGTTGAAAATGAATACGGTGATGCAAATTTGCCAAGTAATGTAGATACGTGTAGTCGGAATAATTGTTAACCAAGCTTACTGTGTGTTATACACTAGATTTACCATTTATCATCGGTGACAATGGGTAAATAGCTTTTGTGTGTATGTGTTTTTAAGTCGTTTCATTTTTCTATCCTTTGTAAGTCACACTAAAGTGATGGTGCTATACGTGTTATTTTTTTCTTTCATCTTTTATTAGTGGCCATTTTTCGAATATGTACCACTTGTGAATAGTTCCATGTATATAAGTTATCAGATTATCACATTTATATTGGTGAAATCCGCCCCGTAGATAAATCATCATGTACATGTGACTGCTTCTGACAAAGAGATGGCGTACTTGGGTACATGATACAATAGTACAGTTGTCAAGTCCATCGCCAGAGTTATGTTTATTTTGCATCGTTAAAGTAAATAAAGATGAATGGAATTAACAATGTTTTGTGTTATTTGTTCCCTCTTTTCACTACAAAATGCTGATAGATTTCAAGAGGAAGCTCCGTTCAGAGTAGTCACTATAGAATNNGATCGGTATATCAAAAAGGCGTTACGTACTTGTCATTTGTCAGATTATTGACCGATCAAAAAGCGTCATACTACCGGATAACTCTAAGATTTTCAAGCTTTTACAAATAATCGTACAATTAAACTCACATGTTCGTCGACGTTTTGAATTTGATAATTTGACAAATTTTTTTTGAAAATGTGGCACCCAAATTATTGAGTACATGTATATAAGGATAGTCTTTTTTAATGAGGTACCAAATGAAACTGAATACTATAAGTTCCATCAGAATTAGTCAGTTTTCATATAATATACAAAATAAGACACATCCAGAAATCAAAAACCTATCATGACTGGTAGAACAGGTTCCACGTGATACTCCTAGTATGTTACTACCTTGGCACTTCAAACCTTTCTCGGAGTAGTTCAAGGATTGACAGAGATCTAGGGGTTTTGTTTAACCTGTAGAAGAATCCACCTGTCCTGTAGAAGAAAAATTAAATTCGATGTCCAATGTCACATTAGTTGTCAGCACGTTAAAGTTCCATCACTTTTGAGTGAGAAAAGTTTTAGAGTTGGTCGTTTAACAACAATGCAATAAAAACAATTAAAACATCATCAACAACAACAAAGATTATGGAAATGCTCTTTGATTAAGTTGGGCATGCGGAATGCAAGTATACATCATTTGCAAGTTAACATCACGTCTAGTCTTGTGATGGTCGTCATTTCGTCCATAAGATGACGATCGAGTTTTAGTGGTGGAAAGAAAAATTCAGCGTCAAATGTATCGGGAGAAAACGCAAGAAATGATAAACTTTCTCCCACATTTAAATCAAAGATGCATTGTGTGGAAATTCTGAATATCTCCCTTAATATTCTTATTAGTTAGCTGAGGAGATCTGAACTCTCTTATTCCCGACTGTGACTTATTCCGGTTTTCAAAACAAAACAAAATGTTATGAGACGGGGGCCGCCCGCGAAGCAGGAGTTGCTTACCCTTCCAGAACACCTGAACTAACCACCATTTGTATTGGGTTCGTGTTACTCTATTTTTTTTTTTAGTTTTACACGTCTTGTTGTGTGAATTGTCGCTTGTGTTATTGTCTCTTTGTTGTTTGGCCATGGGTTTGTCTGCTTTTCGTTTTGTTTTATGTTTTATTGTCCAATTGGTGTTTTCAACTGTCACGTTTTGTCATAAGAGCATAGATTATTGGCAAAAATTAGAAATGTTTTTCACTTTGCTCGTAAAAACTCAATCATATTATAAATATACATGTAATTTGTATTTCATAGCAGTTGAAAACGGGTAGGATAAAACTATTACACGTAACTGGACCATCTTTAAAATAGTGAATTAGCTTTTGTTTGACCTATATGACGTTTGTTTTAAGCAATTTCTCTTGTCATTTTATTTATATCGAGGTAGCATCGTGAGCCAATGCAGGATTTAGAAATTTGGCAAGTGCAAAGTGATTGATAGATAATCACTAATAAGTGGTCCTCGATTTACACTGTCTCATCCGACAAAAAAGGAAAAAGTTATTCGTGGCGCAGCTGAAATCGATAACTACGATCCTCTTATTCAACCCTTGTACACTATTCACTGTTCAATAAACTAATAAAGACTCTATTTGTTGTTTTTTTTTCTCACAAAGAAAAACAAAAGAGAAGATCCGTAAATACCGTAAGACCGTAAATATACGGTATAGAAGACCAAATGGTACAGAATTACATTGTTAACTTGTATTTTGCAATTGGTGTCTTTCAATTAAGCTTCTTTGAGTACAGATCTTCTTGGTAGTCCTAAAGAACGCTCCTTGTTCTACGGTCAAAAGTGCCGAACATAGGCAAAATCTGTCGTATTTCACCGGCACACGGTGACGTCTCCATATAAGTGAAATATTTTTGAGTGGGACGTTGAACAACAATACAAATAACAACATACATGTACACTTTTGTTAGTCCTCATTGAACAGTAAGCCTTACACATGTACCTAAATGTTTATCCTTGCAAATAAATTTTAAACAATTGAAATTTAATTTCCATTGCCTAAATTAGATTGTTGAAATAAACAATAGTTTAGAAGTTTTAACAGTAGGTCCGATACCCCACAGAAACGTGGAAAGAGATAATTTGAAATAATTAACTTAACCACTGGAAATGTTATGGGAATCGCACACGTATAGGCCTACGGAGAAAAAGCTCTAGGAACTAAACACGTGTAGGTCTACGGAAGAAAGTTCTAGGAACTAAACAAGTGTAGGTCTACGGAAGAAAGCTATCGGAACTAAACATGTGTAGGTCTAGCTCTAGGAACTAAACACGTGTAGGTCGACGGAAGAAAGCTCTGGGAACTACACACGTGTAGGTCTACAGAAGAAAGCTCTGGGAATGCATGAAGCAGACCTGACAGTTTCCGTTGTGTCCTTTATTTCAAGTTCATTTGGATAAATGTGATAAACATAGTGGCCAAATTTGGAACTATTTAATGAAAAATGTCATCTACATAGCCGAACGTCAAATTAACCGTTTACCATGCACAGACGCAGATATGCGTCCTAAAGTTAGCTGCTCCTATCCTCAGAGACGCTGATCTGCGCCTGCTGTGAACAGTAGTATATCCTTGGAAACGCAGATAAGTGATATCAAGTGCCATCTTTGCCTACTTGAAGACGCACATGTGCGGTTTTTTTTTTACTCATGTAAAACAAGCAAGCATTGGTCAGAATAGAAGCCATATCAACAAATTTACCAATTACAATGTTTGAAACAAATGTTGAGTTGACCATGTTATATCATCCATTACCATATTTGGTTCAGGAAATCTCCCTATTCAAGCTTGCAATGTGATTGATATTTTTAGTCAGAGTTGTCGTTTTCAAAATGGCTGAAGGTGGTAGTTATGAACGTTCTGAGTTTTTTATTGGAAATTCTGAAAATTTGAATGATGCTGAGGATAATCAAGACATTGGAAGTGCTATTTCGGTATCTCCAGTATCTTCACCTCAAATTTCATCGGTTAATTCGGGCTCTGAATCGGAGAGTGATGATGAAGATCTGGCATAGAGAGCTGTGCTTAGAAAACCAGTAAACAAACCATTTACTCAGTCAGTGTGAGCTACTTTCACTTTGCCGGCAGAGTGAAATGAACTTGATTTTTTCTTGAAATTCTCCCCGGATGAATTATTTTACCGTTCAGTATCCGAGACCAACAATTACGCCAGGATTACAACTGAGGCAAAACCAGGCCCAAAATGGAAGGAGGTAGGGAGGCGTGAAAGGAAGGCTTTTTTGGAATTCATGTTCTGCAATTCATTCATTCAAATTCCAACCTATACTCTGGCATGGAATCAGATGTGGCCATTTGGAAATCCGTCAATTCCCGAAATAATGACCTGATCAAGATTTGAACAAATTAGTAAATATTTGCACTGCAATGATGTGAGATCAAATCCACCAAGGCGATCTCCAGGACATGACAAATTATGTCGCATAAGGCCTGTGATGGACTGGGTCCTTTACACATGCTTGAACAGTTACAAACCATACAGGGAACAAAGTGTGGACGAAGGATTGATAGCATACAAAGGTATGTCATTCAAACAGTTCCTTCCTCCAAAGCCTACCAAATTTGGAATTAAAATCTGGGAACGGGCCTTACCCTAAAATGGATACTGCCATGAATTCCAGGGATATACCGGAAAAACTGCAGGTGGGCGGCTGAAGAAGGATTAGGTTCACGGGTTGTAAAATACCTAACAAGGAGACTCACTAAGAAAGGACAATATATCTACATGTATATGTATAATATCTTTTCATCGCC